>JANHMN010000019.1:50340011-50432392 GCA_030674055.1 Rhabdomys pumilio | reverse complement strand
TCTCTCTCTCTCTCTCTCTCTCTCTCTCTCTCTCTCTCTCTCTCTCTGTGGTTGTGTGTGTGCCATATGTGTTTAGGTGCCAATAGAAGGTAGAAGGCATCAGATTCCCTGGAGCTGAAACTACAAGGGATTGTAAATGGCCTAACATCTGTGTTAGCAACTTAATTTATTTCCATTGGAAGAGCAAAAAGTGCTAATAACCATTGAGATATTATTTCAGCCCCAATGTATTTGACTTTCCAAAAACCTTTTGCTAATTTAATCAAGTCATGTATTAGCTGAGTTGTGTTCTTTCTTGTTATATACATTTTAAGACTCTTGAATGTCATAGATAAGCATCCTCTGTTTGGTATATACCTTGTAATCCTTTTTCTCCATAAAGTCAACTATTCCTTCACACAATTTTTCTTTCCACTAGGAAGCTTTTAAGTTCCAGGAGGTTAATTCTTGGGCAATTGTGCCCTACTCCAGAAAGATTGGCCTATGCCAACATCTTGAAGTATTATCTTTGTGTTATTCTCAGACCAATTTTAGAATTATAGAGTTTACATTAATGTATTTGATACAATGAAGGCTGATTTGCATATGAGATGATATATTTAGATTTAGTTTTATTTTTCTATGTATGACTATCCATTTTTTCACCAGCAACATTGCAGAAGACAATGCCTTTTATCTACATTATATTCTTGGAATCTTTTTCTAAAATCAGGTAGCCATAGCTTCTTGTGTATATTTTTGGTATTAGTATTTTGTTCTTTTGAAGTATTGTCTGTTTTTGTACCAGTGTCATGCTATTTTTAAGAAAAAAAATGCATTATTCATTCATTCATTCATTCATTCATTCGTGTGTGTGTGTGTGTGTGTGCGCACATGGGTGTGGGTGTGGGTCCCTAGGGAGGCCAGAAGAGGGCATTGAATTCCCTGGAGCTGAAGTTCCAAGCAATTGTTAGCTGTATGTCATGAATGCTGGAAAATCACCTCTGGGCCTCATAAGGACCAGTGAGTGTTCTTAACTACTGAGTCACATCTACAGCTTCAGCTATTTTTATTAGTATAGTTCTGTAGTAGAACTTGAAATAAGATATGGATATTTACAACATTTTTTATGAGAATTGCTTTGGCTATCTAGGGCGTTTTGGGTTCATATATGAGTTTTAAATTTATTGTTTAGAAATTCATATGCTTGTATGACACATCATGTTCCCCAACTCCTCTCCCTCCAATTCCCCATAGTCTCTTTAATTCCTTAAGTTTAGAGACTCTTACAAATTATGATTATTACACATACATATACATGTTGGCTTATAAATGCAACTTTCTAAAATTATCTAATATTAGCCCTATGTATTTAGGGCTGATTCTTTAGGATTGGCTAGACTATCAGGGAAACTCATGTCTAGGAAAGACTGATGTTCCATTTATCTATCTATCTATCTATCTATCTATCTATCTATCTCTCAGCAAACATTAATTTACTAGAACTTTTTATAGAATTGAGGATTTGTGAGAGCTAAAAATTTTGTGGAAAATGAAACGGGTTTTGATGGGGTACTTGATTGAATTTGTAGGTTATTTTTGGTACTATAGATATTTTTATAGTATCAGTTCTTCTTATACATTAGCATAGAAGTCATTTCTTCCCATCTTTTAGAATCTTCAAATTTTTAGTGTTTTAAAGGTTTTATTGTAAAAGTCTTTCATTTCTTTGGTGTTCCGATATACTGCAGACTATTTCATACCTCCTCCACCCATCTCAAAAAGTATATCCCCACTCCCCACCCTCATCTGACCAGTCCTTTCCACTTCCTCAAATATTTAGAGGGTTAGGTGCATCTTCTCTTACTGAGGCCAGAACAAGCAGTCATCTGCTGTATATGTATTGGGGGCCTCACATCAGCTGGTGTATGCTGCCTGTTTGTTTGTTCAGTATCTGAGACTTCTTGGGGGTCTAGATCAGTTAAGACTGCTGGTCTTCCCATGGGCCACTATCCTCTTGACATTCTTCCAGCCTTTCCTCAATTTAACCACAGAGGTCTTCAGCTTCAGTTGATTGGTTAGGCCTCTCAGAGTGCACCCATGTTAAGCTCATCTTTGCAAGCAGCATCAGTAACTGTCAGGGCCCTGATCCTCCCAATTAGCTCTATCTATCTATCTATCTATCTATCTATCTATCTATCTATCTTTATCTTAAAATAGTTTTCATTATTAATTTGATACAATCTAGGGTCATTTGAGAAGAGAGATAATTAACTGAAGAATTTTCTCCATAAGATCTCTGTGGCCATATCTATGAGAGACTGTCTCGATGAATGATTGATGCAGGAGAGCCCAGTTCACCACATGTGACATTGTCTCTAAACAGGAATAAGAATTTTAGCTGACCATGAGCCACAAAATAAGTCAGTAAGTAGCATTTCTCAATGGTTTGTGCTTCCGTTCCTAATCCCATCCTGCCCTGCCCTTTCTTATATCTTCATCATTGTGCTCACACAGAAACAGAAAGGAAATGAATACTTGGTGAGACTTATCCCAATCGTTGCTTTTTATTTTTCCTTGAGGCAATTTTGAAGGGAATTTTTTCCTAAATTCTTTCTTGGTGTGTTTAGAATTGGTATCAACAAGGCATCATCTCCTGACAAAAATACACTGCTGTTTTTCCTGTTTGTTTCCATTTAATTTCTGTCTCTTTATTTTCTGGTCTAGGTAATGCTTCAAGCACAATATGAAGAAAGAGTTGAGAAAATGAAAAGTCTTGCTCCTGACTGTAGTAAAAATATTTCAATTATTAAACATTTAGTATATTGTTAGCTGTTGGTTTTCTGTATTTAACATTCATTATTTTGTGTGAGTTTGGTTATATTGTGAACTATATTAATGGATTTTTATATACTGAACCATCCCTGCATCCCTGTGATGAAGCCTACTCAATAATGGAGAATGGTTGTTTATATGTGTTCTTGAATTTGGTTTGCAAAAATTATATTGAGTATTTTTGCATTGATATTCATAAGGGAAATTGTTCTAGCATTCTTTTTTGTTGGATCTTTGTGTGGTTTAGGTATCAGCTTATCTGTGGCTTCATAGAACAAATCAAGTAGTGTTTCTTCTGTTTCTACTTTTTGGAATAATTTGAACAATATTTATACTAGATTTCCATTTAAGGTCTGATAACATTCTGGACTAAAAGTATCTTGCCTTTGTCCTTTTTGGCTTGGGAGACTTTTAATGATTATTTTTCTTAGGGGTTGTGGGACTTTTAAGGTGGTTTATCTCATCTTGATTTAACATTGTTATATAGTATGTATGTAGAAAATCATCCATTTCACTTTGTTACACGTTTCTTGAGTATAGATTTTTGCAATAGGATCGGATGATATTTTTTAACTTTTTCAAATTCTGTTGTTTTATTTCCCTGACCATTTCTGATTTTGGTAATTTGGATACTGTTCTTGTGCCCTCTAGTTAGTTTGGCTATGGGTTTACTTATCTTGTTGATCTGCTCAAAGAACCAGCTGTTCAGCCAACCATTGTACTGAGCCCTGTGACTGCAATGGAAGAGTTAGGGGAAGGCCTGAAGGAGCTTAAAGGGATTGCACTCCCATAGGAGGAACAACAGTATGAATTATCCTGAACACACAAAGATCCTAGGGACTAAACCACCAACCAAAGTGTACACATGGAAGAAACCATCGTTTCAACTACATGTGAAGCACAGGATTTCCTTAACTGGAATGAATGGGAGGGAGGCCCTTGGACCAGTGGAAGCTTGATATTCCAGCATAAGGAAATGTTAGAGCAGTGAGGTGGAAATTGGGGGCTGGGTAGGGTATACCTTCACAGAGACAACAGAGAGAGAAATAGGATAGGTTTGTGTAGGGGAAAATTGGAAGGGGACAACATTTGAAATATAAATAAATAAAATAACCAATAAAAAGAACATTAAAATGACATTCACAAAAAGTTATTATTTTCAAACATGTTCCATATTATTTTTGGTTATTGTCATGAAGAAAACTTAAAATTTTTTTCAGTTATCTTTTCTTTATCTATTGAGGCAAGCATATATTTGGTCTTGTCCATCTGTGTAAGGTATACCACATTAAAACACCATAAATATAAGGTCTTTTATATTCAGAAGATACTATCTTTATATATACAAATTCCTTATAAGTTTAATGATTTATGTTGAAGTCATGGTAGCATTTTTATTTTATTTTTTATTGTTTATAAATTTGACAATATGCACCCAAATCCCACTCATCTCTCCATCTCTTCACACCTGCCCTCTGCCCTTACAACATTTCTCCTCCTCCTTCATCAAACAGAAGATGAAAAAAGACTCATTGTAGAAGTTTTAGGAAGTGTCACCGTACACCATTTTGTCCACACATCTTTAAGTTAAAATGTTCATAGTAATGAGTCATTGGTCTGGTTTGAAGCCTCTGGCTTCTGTTACACTATCAATATTTATTCATTTGGAATTCTCTTGGTTATCCTGTTGTAGCTCTGTGTCATGGAGATGCTATAGCTTTCAATCTACAGAACTATATCCTTTCACATACTCTAGAAGTTTATATGTGGAGTAAATATTTTGGTGGAGAAACTGAAAATCCTAGATTTGGGCCTGGGTGATAGCCTGCCAGATCTTCTAATAACTGCACCACCAAAGCATCCAACACTATTCTGGCTAGCTCACCCAATGCTGACAAAGGTCAGAGTCCGCTCTTTCACTCTCACACCTTTTTGGCTGGCTCATGTGCAGGGAGAGCTCTACTCAGCTGTCAAGGCGAGGTGTAGTATCTGTCCTGCCAGAGAAGGGCAGGGACAACTCTCTTCTGGTCTCATGACACTGAGTCCAGCTTACCTATATACCACAGGTGTCAAGGGACAAAGGGCAAGAGCTGTGGCATCTCTCCTTCACCTACACCACATGGTGGTTTTTTTAATGTTTATTATTCCCATTCATTACTTGTATCTTTTGTGGTTTCTTAGAGGGCATTATTTTGATACCATGATAGAACAAACAGATTATATGTTGTACTGTTTCTGTTCATTGAGTAAAATCTGATTTTTCTGACACAATATTCATCACTTTCTTACTTCCTTATATGCTCAAGTGCTTATTCAGAATTCATGGTACAGTAAGCTTTTCATGTTGTATTGATTGTACAGAAAGGAACAAACATAAGAGCTGTTTGTTCTTTCTAAACTGACAGTATGCTCTGAGAGACACACAATATACTTGTCATTCACAAGACTGAGTTTTTATCTTTTATGCAACAAAGTGAAAAGCTCCAAAAAGTTTATTTTTATTATTAAATTTAAAAAATTATACACACTGTGTTTGCAGTGCCAAGAAGAGGGCATAAGAGCCCTTGGTAATAGTGTCACAGAAGGTTTTAAGCCATGATGAAAGTGCTGGGTCTACCGGAATAGCAGTCAGTGCACTTACCTGATGAACTGTCTCTACAGCTGTCTATTTTTCAAATGCAATATTCTTTACTCTCTAAATCATCACTGAATTTGTCAGCAGTTTCTTTTATCAATTTCTACAGTTCAATGATAGGCATACCTACACAGTCAATTTATGCTCTTTCTTCATCCTCTGTACCAAAGGCAGATTTACTTTGGAATTAATGAATCTTAGATTCATGCCCCACCCTTGCAGATTTCTTCATGAATTTCAAATTTATAATTTTGTATTACCTTTAGTAAGAGACTCTTTCACATTAAATAGGCTCTAGGTTCCATAAACACCGGATCTGCTCTATTTGTACAATAGACTCTAGAAAAGGCTGATAAAAATAAGATGTCTTCAAACCAGTCTCTTGCTTCATGTTGAAATGATAGATTTATATGCATAGTCTTTTTTTAGCAGTGAGTATTTTCTCTGTATTAGAAATGAATGGCTGCATCTCAATGTTAATTTATAGTTAATTTTATCTATGTTCTTCTAAAGAAGTCTAGATTATAAAGAGGTATTAACTTTTATTTCACTAGTCCTTTCTCATGTCATTGATCTGAAAACAATTGCTGACTGAGGTCTCAAACAACAGAAATTATGTGACTAAATTATTTAACTGTATTTTACCTTCAATTTAACATTAGTTCTGATAGCCACAGGACCTCAGTACAACAAAACAATCATACTTTTTTTCTCAAATGATACTTGATTTTACTAAATCATACATAGAATATGAGCAAACATAAGTAAGGGAAATAATTACAAATTAAAAATATTAATTAATATTAAACTGCTGGATAATACCATTTTCTATTTGCCACATAGCAAACTTGTCTATTATAACTGTCAGATATATGTTCAACTCTACATAGGGTGGTAGTGGCCAAACATTGCCACATTGATTTAGGTTTTCATGCCATTCTCTGCCTGTAAAAAGTCATGTATTTTTTTTTCTTTGACAGGGGTTCTCTATGTATCCCTGGATGTTCTGAAACTTACTCTGTGGATCATGCTGACCACAAAACCTGAGAACAACTTTACTCTACCTCTAGAGGGTTGCGATTTACCTCAGTGCCACCTTCACTAGGCCCCAATGTAGAAATTTTAACAGGTGCTATAGGGAGAGCAAGAAATTTCAAAAAGAGACAGTTTGATGTTGGGCTAGCTGTTCATTCAAGCTACATACTCAAATGCACTTATAAACTATCATTATAAGTTTATCATTTATAATATTGCAGAAGTTCTTTATTCCATATGTATTTCTCCACCTGCTAGTGTCATTCAGCCTTGTTCTGTTCCACTTGTAAGGCCAACTTCTCCTTTTCATGATGGGCTAGTCTGCACATAATAATATGTCACTGTAATATTAGCCCTGGCAGACTCTGTAGATAATGACAAAATGGTAAAATCCTGTTTTTGTCCCACACTTTATCTCCATATTTTATCCCATGAGTGTTTTGTTACTCCTTTTAAGAAGGGCCAAAACACGAACACTTTGGTCTTCCTTCTTCATGAATTTCATGTAGTCTGTGACTTGTATCTAGGGTATTTAGATATTTTGGGCTAATATCCAATTATTAGTGAGTGTATACCATGTGTGGTTGTTGTTGTTGTTGTTGTTGTTGTTGTTGTTTTTGTGGTTGGGTTACCTCACTCAGGTTGATATTTTCTACTTCCATCCATTTGCCTAAAAATTTCAGGAATTCATTGTTTTTAATAACTGAGTAATACTCCATTGTGTAAATATACCACATTTGTGTATCTATTCTTTTGTTTAAAAAAATGGGGTTCTTTTCAGCTTATGGCTATTATAAATAAGTCTACTATGAACATAATGGAGTATGTGTCCTTGTTATATGCTGGAGTATTTTTGAGTATGTGCCCAGAAGTGGTGTAGCTGGGTACACAGATAATATTATGTCCAATTTTCTGAGAAACCACCAGACTGATATCCAAAATGGTAGTAACAGCTTGCAATCCCACCAAAAATGGAGGAGTGTTCCTCTTTCTTTACATCCTTGCCAGCATCTGCTATCACCAGAGTTTTTGATCTTAGCCACTGTGACTGGTGGGAGGTGGAATCTCATGGTTGTTTTGATTTGCATTTCCCTGATGACTAAGGACATTGAACATATTTTTATGTGCTTCTCGGCCATTCAAGGTTCTTCAATTGAGAATCCTTTGTTTACCTCTGTACCTGATTTTTAGTAGGGTTATTTAATTGTCTGGAGTCTAATTTCTTGAGTTCTTTGTATATATTATATATTAGCCATCTATCGGCTGTAAGATTGGTAAAGATCTTTTCCCAATCTGTTGATTGTCGTTGTGTCCTATTGAGAGTGTACTTTGCCTTACAGAAGCTTTGCAATTTTATGAGGTCCCATTTGTCAATTCTTGATCTTAGAGTATCAAGATCAAAGCTCCTGTTCAGGAACTTTTCCCCTGTACCCAGGTATTCAAGGTTCTTTCCCAACTTCTCTTCTATTAACTTCAGTGTATTTGGTTTTATGTGAAGGTCCTTTATCCAATTGCACTTGAGTTTTGTACAAGGACATAAGAAAGAATTGATTTGCATTCTTCTACATGCTGACCTCCAGTTGAACCAGCACCATTTGTTGAAAATGCTGTCTTTTTTCTACCTTTTATCTTCTTTGTCAAAGATCAAGTGACCATAGGTGTGTGAGTTCATTTCTGGGTCTTTAATTCTATTCCATTGATCTTTCTATCTGTCTCCATATCAATACCATGAAGTTTTTATCACTATTACTCTGTAGTATAGCTTGAGGTCAGGGATGGTGATTCCCCCAAAAGTTCATTTATTGTTGTGAATAGTTCTCCCTATCCTGGGTTTTTGTTATTCCAAATGAATTCGAAAATTGCTCTTTCTATCTCTATGAAGAATTGATTTGGAATTTTGATGGGGAGTGCATTCAATCTGTAGATTGCTTTTGGCAGAATGGCCATTTTTACTATATGAATCTTGACAATCCATGAGAAGGGTAGATCTTTCCATCTTCTGAATCTCCTTTGATTTCTTTCTTCAGAGACTTGAAGTTCTTGTTATACTGATCTTTCACTTGCTTGGTTAGATTAACACCAAGTATTTTATATTATTTGTGAATATTGTGAAGGGTGACATTTTCCTAATTTATTTCTCAGTCTGTTTGTCATTACAGTAGAGGAAGGCTACTGATTTCTTTGAGTTGATTTTATATTCAGCCATTTTGCTGAAGTTGTTTATCAGGTTTAGGAGTTCTCTGGTGTAAGTTTTGGGGTTACTTAAGTATACTATCATATCATCTGAAAATAGTGATATTTTGACTTTTTTCTATTTGAATTTTCTTGACTTTCTTTTGTTGTCTAATTGCTCTGGCTAGGACTTTCAGTACTATATTGAATATGTAGGAAGAGAGTGGGAAGCTTTGTCTAGTCTCTGATTTTAGTGGGATTGCTTTAAGTTTTTTTCCATTTAGTTTGATGTTGGCTAGTGGTTTATTTTATATGGCATTTACTATGTTTAGGTATGGGCTTGAATTACTGACCTTTCAACATGAAGAGATGTTGAATTTAAAAAATGTTTTCTCAGCATCTACTGAGATGATAATGTGGTTTTTGTTTTCTTTGAGTTTGTTTACATATTGATTATTTTGATGGATTTCTAAATATTGAACCATGTCAGGAGCCATAATGGGACAAGCTAATAATTGGCAGATGATCATCCTGAAATGCTTGCCTCGGATTATTATATAATCTGCGACGAGTGTGCCCCATTAGCAAGGCTGTGGTGGACGTGATTTTAGGAAAGATTCCTGCTATTAATATGCTTTTCCCATTATTATTATTATTAGACATTTGCTACTATCACTAAGCAATAGCACACCCCTTTGTAGCAGACCTCTGCAGACCCACGAAGATGTACTGTCTTGTAATGATACTATATAAAAAAATAGATGACTTCTTAAGTCTTAATGATGATCCTATAAGAATTCCTAAAATTATATCAATGATTATTAAGCTTTTTTATATCGGGACTGCTATTAAGTCTCTCAGGCATAGTTGAAACTGCCAAGAGAACTCTGCCAGTCTCCTGAGTGTTATCAGTTAATTGCCCCTAGACCTTCTCCTGCTTAGAGCACATTCCAAGAAGTCATAACACCATTAGCCTAGGTCAATAGAGGTTATTCACAATTTATTATAGGTACCAGGACAGAAGAGAAAATATTGCCTGGGTTTATCTATACAAAACTTCACCAATTTCTTAAGTTATAGTTTCAAACTTTCTGCGAACCTGTGGAGCTAGACAGGTGATGAATGTCTAGTTAGATAATTACTCCTACTGGATATTCATGTAAACATTCTGTGTTGTAAACTTCTATTTCAATTTATGATCCGATTTTTGGTGTGAACTTGTGATGAACTTTGTAACATGTGATCATGTACTCTGAATGGTGTACAAATACCGAAGACAAAGACAGAGAGCAAGTTTAGTTAGTAGAGTTAGAATAGAGTTAGCCAGTTAAGACCCTGTTGCCCTTTCCTTTCCCCTGTCTAGAGTTTTTCTCCCTTAGTGTCTTTAGTTTGTTAGAATCTTTTCTTCTTCCCACTCAGGACCTTTCCACGTTTCCCCTCAGATAGCTTTTATAGGATACTTTTTACACTTAATAAACTCTATAGCAACTTTTCTAAGTGTCTTTTCTTCCCATGACCCAGCTGTAAGTTAGAGCCCAGCAGTTCCTGCTGAGATAGAACAAAGGCCACTTTGCCTAATCCTCTGCAGTTAGGCTACAGGTGTTAATCACCCTAGGCTGCAGTCTTTTACCCTCAGAAGAAGTTTTTAGGATAGCACAAAGCTATCTACTTAACCCCTTGCTGGTCTTAAGGCTGGGATACTAGTGCCAGTCTCAGGCCACAGGATCCCTGACAGCCCATCAGCACACAGCAGCAGCATAGGGGCTACCTCGAGAAGAACCGGACAGTGGGAGGAGGAGAAGAAAGAAGAAGAGGCTGCATCTCTCTCTCCCCCTCGCCACCCCAAGCGGGGGCCGCGGGTGGAGTGGCCCCCGGCAGAACCATCCATGCATTCCTGGAATAAAGCCTACTTAATCATGATGGATGATTGTTTTTGGTGTGTTCTTGGATTTGGTTTGTGAGAATTGTATGATTTCTATATTCATAAGAGAGATTGATCTGAAGTTTTCTTCCTTTTTTGTGTCTTTGTATGGTTTAGATATGAGCATAATTCTGGCTTCATAGAATGAGTTAGGTAGTGTTCCTTCTGTTTCCATTTTGTGGAATAGTTTGAAGAGAATTGGTATTAAGTATTCCCTCAAGGTCTGATAGAATTCTGCACTAAAACCATTTGGTCCTGTGTATTTTACTTTTTTTTTTTTTTTTGATGGGGATACTTTTAATGACTTGCTTTTATTTCTGTAGAGGTTATGGGATTGTTTACATGGTTTACCTACTCCTGATTTAACTGAAGTACCTTTTTTCTTTCTAGCAAATTGTCCATTTCATCCAGATTTTCCAGTTTTCTTGAATATTGGCTTTTGTATTAGGAGCTGTTTTTTTGTTTGTTTGTTTGTTTTGTTTTGTTTTGTTTTTGAATTTCATCAGTATATTCTTTTGTTTTAGGATGAAATTTTCTATAGATATCTGTTAAACCCATTTGGTTCATAACCTCTGTTAATTTCACTGTGTCTCTGTTTAGTTTGTGTTTCCATGATCAATCCATTAATGAGAATGGGGTGTTGAAGTCTCCCACTATCATTGTGTGAGATACAATGTGTGCTTTGAGCTTTAGTAAAGTTTCTTTCATGAATGTGGATACCCTTGAATTTGGAGCTTAGATGTTCAGAATTGAAAGTTTATGTTGGTAGATTTTTCCTTTGATGAGTATGAAGTGTCGTTTCCTTACCTCTTTTGGTAACTTTTGGTTGAAAGTTGATTTTATTCAATATTAGGCTGGCTACTCCTGCCTGTTTCTTGGGGCCATTTGCTTGTAAAATTATTTTCCATCCTTTTTCTCTGAGTGTCTGCATTTGTCACTGAGGTACATTTCTTGTATGCAGCAAATTGTGTATCCAATCTGTTAGCCTATATCTTTTTATTGGGGAATTGAGTCCATTGATGTTTGTGTGGAGCGTGTGCGGCAGCACAGCCAGCTAAAATGGCGACTGGGCCAAATCTTATGAATGGCACCTGTCAAATCTTATGAATGGTGCCGCTTCTTGGCAGTTTGTGCACCGCACGCCTTTCCCTAACTGAGCCACAACCGCAGAACTACTGTGCAGACTCGCTGCCATGAGAATCCAATTGGGCTATTTGAGGTGCACCAATGAGGCATTCCCACTAGGCAGGTGCTGATTGGGACAGGCAGGGGTATAAAAGGACGACTGTTAAGGGGCTGGGGAGAGAGGGCTTCCAGAGAGGAGATTGTAAAGGATCCTGAATAAACTGCATTGAGAAGAACTCCGACTTGCATCGTTCCTGTCTGCTGGCCAGATAGAAAATTGACAGATGTTAACAGATATTAAAGAAAAATGATCATTGCTTCCTGTTAGTTTTGTTATTTGTGGTGGAATTGTTTTGTGTAGCTATCTTTTTTTTTTTTTTTTTTTTTTTTTTTTTTTTTTGCGGTTGTTGGAAGATTAGGTTTTTTTGCTTTTCCTAGGTTGTGGTTTTCCTCCTTGTGTTGGTGTTTTCTATTATCCTTCGTAGAGCTGGATTTGTTGGAAGATATTGTGTAAATTTGGTTTTGTCATGGAATATCTTGGTTTCTCCATCTATAGTGATTGAGAGTTCTGCTGAGTATAGTAGTCTAGGCTGGCATTTGTGTTCTCTTAGCATCTGTATGATATTAGTCCAGGATTTTCTGGCTTTATAGTATCTGGTGAGAAGTCAGCTGTAATTCTGATAGGTTTGGCTTTATATGTTACTTGACCTTTTTCCTTTACTGCATTTAGTATTTTTTCTTTGTATTGTGCATTTGATTTTTTGATTATTATGTGATGGGAGGAATTTATTTTCAAGTCTAGTCTATTTGGAGTTCTGTAGATTTCTTGTATTTTTATGGGCATCTCTTTCTTTAGGTTAGGAAACTTTTCTTCTATGATTTTGTTGAAGATATTTACTGGACCTTTAAGTTGGAAATCTTCACCCTCATCTTATTATCTTTAGGTTTGGTCTTCTCACCGTGTCCTTAATTTCCTGGAAGTTTGGGGTTAGGAGGTTTTTGCATTTTTCATTTTCTTTGACAGTTGTGTCAATGTTTTCCATGATATCTTCTGCACATGAGATTTTCTCTTCTACCTCTTGTATTCTGTTGGTGATCCTTGCATCTAGAACTCCCGATCTTTTCTTAGGTTTTATATCTCCAGGATAGTCTCCCTTTGAGATTTCTTTATTGTTTTCACTTTCATTTTTAGATCCTGGATGGTTTTGTTTAATTATTTCACCTTTTTGCTTGTTTTTTTTTTTTTCTTGCAAATCTTTAAGTAATTTTTGTGTTTCCTCTTTAAGGGCTTCTACCTGTTTACCTGTGTTCTCCTGCATTTCTTTAAGGGAGTTATTTATGTCCTTTTAAAATCTCCCTATCATTATTATGAGATGTTATTTTAAATCTGAATCCTACTTTTTCGGTGTGATGGGGTGTCTGGGACATGCTATGGTGGGAGAACTGGGTTCTGATGATGCCAGGTAACATTGGTTTCTGTTGCTTATGTTCTTGCACTTGCCTTTTGTCATCTTGTTTTCTCTAGTGCCATTTGTATGCACTGTCTCTGACTGAAGCCTGTCTTTCTAGTTATCTTGCTTGTGTCAGAACTCCTCAGAGTCCAGTGGTCTCTGTGATCCTGTGATCCTGATATTCTGGGTATAAGAGCTCCTGGGACTTGGGCTGCCTCTGAGATACTGAAATCCTGCTGCTCTGGGTGCAGTGGTTTCTTGAGGATGTCTCAGGATATGGTGTCTTCATGGGAGAAAACCAGCTAGTTGTCTGCTACAGAAATAAAAGGACCAAGCGATGGGCAAAAGTAGAGTGGTATTCTGGAGCGATATGGTTTGGATGAGTGATAGTTCCTGAATAACCCAGGCTCTCAATTTGTAGCTCTGGGGTGTAGGGTTGTAGGGGAGGGTTCTGACCCACTGATCTGAATGCAGTGATTCCTCTAGGATGTGTCATGATTTGGTTAAAAGAGATATGCTTATATATGCCATTTGTCTTTATTTTGTACAGCAAATTTTATCAAACTTACTGATTTAAACAAGGTGAAATATAGTTTAATTACAAAAATAAAGGAATTTTAAATTATTGTTTGATCATAAATTAAATGAGAAGAAAATTGTGAACTATTGAATACCCAAAAAATATATCTACAAGCTGAATTTTATGATTTCTGTTACAGGATTGGTTTATTTTTGTTGTTGTTGTTATTGTGGTTTCTGTTTGGTTTAAATTTTTGATTTTGTTTTTGTTGTTTTGTCAATGAAACCAATTCTAGTAGCTCTCTTTTAAATTCATGTCATGGCATTCAATATAGGCATAAGATATTCATTTTGTCCAAAAATTATGGTTTACAATTAATAGTTAAGTTAGACAAATACATTAATTTTGATATTAAACTACAGCCTCTGGTTATTACAGTTGCATATGATTTTATTGCATAGTGATTAACATTCTATTCCTCATTTGTGTCCCAGATGAATTTCAAGGGGATGTATTTCATGTTCCTGTAAAATATCTTGTCAAATCTTTCACTTTGATCCACAGTCAAATAATGTTTCCAGTCTCCAATGATTCCTAATAGGAGAATCAGAGGGAATCCATAAGTAAACAGAACTCTACTGTCTATAACTCACCCTACACACATCTCTGAGCTCTCAGTAGGGATCAGTTGGATACCTCTCCTTACATCACTAATTAGTAAAAGAAATTTCAGTTTAAGAGTTTAGTAAGTAGATTTTTATCCAGATCTCCTGATTTATAATGAAATTATAAGGTTGTATAATGTTTTTGATCAAACTCAATTCGTATCTGATAAATTTATTCAGACATCATTCTAATTTTTATAATGAAAACATGGAAAAACTCTTTAAACTTACTTCATCTTTAAATTACAAACATTTGGCAAAGGTATTTTGGAGAGCAAGAAGAATATGAATTCAAGCCATGTGAATCTCTCTCTCTCTCTCTCTTTCTCTCTCTCTCATACACACACACAGACACACACATGCATGAATGCACATATATTCATGCTTACAAACTCACACCACCACTACTATCACCAGCAAAAACAGTAACAAACCAGAGCAAAGCAAAAGTAACAAAACAACAGCACAAGATGAATTAGAATCATCACTTCTAACACATCTATTGCCTAGAATAAAAAGAGTTGATTTAAATAGTTGATTTGTGAGGGCCAAACGGAAGAAAAATAATATTTATTTAGTAAGTGAAATTGTCAGATTTTTGTACTAAAATACTACTAGAAACCTAGACCTTCTGTCAGGTAAGATATTTGGTTCTTCCAAATACCATTATCACCTTGAGAAATACATTGGAAATACAGATTATTTCTCCTATACATATACACTCCTGGGAACATGCAATATTTTTGCTACTACAGACCACTGAATATCACCTTTGCGAAGGAAACTTCCTGTATCATTTCTTGTTCCAAATTCATGTTTTATAATTTGTTCATAATTTGCTAGTGGGTCAGATTTCATGTTCTGAAATGTAGCTTGTCTCACAACAGCATCCACATCTTCTTCACTCAATTCTTTCTCCAGAAAACTGCAGATTTTAAGCACTGAGCTTCTGAGGTCCTGAAACAATTATGAACTGAGAAATTACTGATATTATGAAGGTATGAATTACAACCAATCTTGTAAAATCAACAGGTAAGATTCACTTTTGGAATGGGAAAATTGTTCAACACAGGAAAATATCACAGAAACATGGTGAAGCAAAACATTGAAATTATTATTTAAAGCCAGTGATACAGAATAGGCCTTTAATAGAATACAACATGTTGTGACTCTGTAGCCTAACTTAGCTTGCAACTCAGTAATCTAGGCTGATCTCAAAGAATAATCTTCCTGTTTTGCCTCATGTGCTGGGATACAAAATGGAGCAACAACACTTTTCACAACATTTTTCTGTGAAATAATAATATCTGCAAAGTAGTGAAAGAATAAAAGTACCTCTACACAAAGTACTGTGTATTCAATACTGGTAGATAAAAAAATCACACTTGGTTGAGACGAATGTGGTAATTTTCACCTGAGGTCTGGAATAACCTAGATTTCATCCTTTCTATTTAGCATATTACCTGGAAATAATAGGCAGAGCATTTGGACCAAAAAATAGAAATATAGCATTTGAATTAGAGAAACAGAAGAACATTTTCTCTTTAAAACAGACAACATGATCTTGTATGTATAAAACTAGCAAAAGCACATATACAGAAATCTACTAGAGCAACAAGCTAACAAAGCTTTAAGGTATTGAGTAAAAAACCACAACAAATATTAATTCAAATTCTAAATAGTAGCAATGAGTTATCTAAAAACAAAATAACAAAAACTACATGCACTTTTAAATTGTAGCATTAAAAATAATGAAATAAAATAAAAATATAAAATATATATGTATATATATTAAAATATATGTAAGATATATATTTAAAAACTACCATGAAAGTGTAAGAATGAATTAAAATGGTGAATTACAAACCTATTGATACCAACAAAATTTTTGTAGAAAAAAACAAAAATGCACAGAACACTATTCTTTACACATGAATTGGACAGTTATTTTAAATGTGCTATACAAACTGATACACAAATTTAGCACAGTATTTATTAAAGATTCTGGTTTATTTTATTTAAAAAAAATGAGAAAGAAAATTTTTCACAAATATATATAAAATCTCAGAGAATCTGAACACCTTGTCTTTCAATAGAAAATTAAATTTGGAGGAGCCATATTTTCAGATATCAAAATTATTTCATTTCATTTTTCATGATTTGATTATTAATGCATTTATACATAGTATTTGTTCATTATTATATACATTATATAATTATATGCTATATATAATTATATATATAATTATATAAATATTATATACACACACTGTCTCAGAGAACAACTTGTAGGTGCTCATTCTCTTCTTCCAATCTGTTGTGTCTTGAGGATTGAATATAAGACATTAGGATTGGTAACAAGACCCTTAATCTACTGAACCATCTTCCCTACACAAAAAAATCACTTCAGTGTCATGGTAATCTTAACAGTGTGGTAATGACTTAAATATAGCAATGTGAAATGATAGAATAAAAAAATAGAATTCCCAGGAATCATCTCTTTCTTACGATGGCAAATGATTTTTGATATGACTGTTAAGAACCTTAAAAGGATAAGCTCAATTATCTGGTACAGGATTGTCCACAGAAATCAAAAATAACAAAACAAATCCAGCTAAGACTTTAAGTAAATCATCTCAAATAGACTTTGGAAATATCCCTTAAGCACAGGAGAAAATGTTATATATCACTAGTCATTTAGGGAATGGAAACCAACAACACAGGCATGCCACATTTAACTCCTTATGATGGATAGTTCTTAATAAATGCAGTGGGCCTTTATCTGTGCTGGTAGCAGGAATGTAAAATGTTTAGTGTTGATCCATGAATTTTCTTTCTGACTATAAATATAAATACCACTTTAGAAAAGCTTGAAATTCCTTCCATAATTAATGAAATTGGAACTTGAGGGGACTCTATGCTCAAAATACAAAAAATAGGGATGGTTTTGCAAATGGGTACAAGAGGATTTTGAGCCCTGATAAGCTGGGTATTGTTGTGGATTGATGTTTGTACTCTAATGCCAATTCTGCTTCCTCAAAAGGGATACACTGATGAGGTGTAAAACACATAATCATGTGATTTCAGGTGAGTTTTCTCCCTATGTTAACTGGTCAGTTAAAGGCTAGAAACTAAAATGGGGTAGTAGAAGGAAAAGATAGAGCTAAGACTTTTAGAAACAGCAGAAAGGAAGGAGGATGGGGAGACAAAGTAATAGAGGAGAAAACAGAGGTCAAAAACAAAGAGGTGAAAGGATGATAGAGCAGTAGTATGTGGCCTGGAGAAACCACAAGTAGCAAGGAATTTCATAGCTGAGGATTAGCATAGTGTAGTAGTATATCTGCCCAATCTGGTACTCAGTTTACAAATATTATAACTGAGTTGTGTGTTCTTTGCACAGGCTTATTATGGATGGAGATTTACTATAACAAATTGGCTCCCATCATATTGATTATAACTCAACTAACCTGAGATAAAAGTTAACTGCTCCTCCCCAACATCCAAACATGTGGCTGGAGCAGTGATCTAGGCAGCAGCAATGTGTAGATTGAAAGCTGACAGTGTCTGAAGAGCCTACAAATAACTGTAGAGAGGCTCTTTCTCTAAGCCCCAAGCAGGCAGCTATCACTGGTGGGAGCACCCCAGCCTAGAGCTGGAATTGGCCAGCACTGTTTAAGTCTCCCAGGTAAAGACAGGGAATTCAGGAACACAACTCTCTCCTAGGTAGTTTTTGGGCAGGCACAGTGATCTGATTAGGGCATCTATGTCTGAAAGAGAGCCACCACTCCCTTCCCTGTATCCCCAGTGTGTATAGAGAACATGCACAGCCAGACCAGGCTCTCCTATAAGCTTGTACTTCAGTAGAATCAGCACATAAGCACATATTGCCAGCTGCAACCCAAACAAATAACAGAAAGCCAGCACATATGCACCCACATCTTTCTACAGTCAGCCCTGCCCTGTGAATAAAAAAAAATGGGGAGGATGGAAGGGTTTTAAATCAAGCAGTAGAGGGAGATAAATGTACAATGATCTTCAGTTCATTTCTCATTTTTTGGTAAATAAAAATGAGAAAAAATGCCTGTTTTGGGCTTTAGGGTATGATATTTTGAACTATTTGACAGAGATAGAGTTAAAGGAAATACTCATCCTGTTATGTACTAGGAATACAGTATTTAATCTCTTGATTTACTATGTATTTTCAGAAGAAAGGTCCCTAGATTAAAAAGTTACGTACCTTAGAAAAGAGATTAGAGAAAGCACTGTAACTAATTGTTCAAGATTTTATAGGTCAAAGTAATCAAAGTCTAGAGGGTAATTTACTAAAGGAAGTAAATAAAAATAAGGCAGGCAGCACAATATCAGAATTACAATATAAAGAAAATCTAAAATTATGGAAGCAGGGCTTAGAACATAAGATACAGGAACTTATAGAGCATTATGTAATCTATCACTTGGCAACATGACCTAAAGAAAACACTAGAATTGAAAATACAGGAAGTCACACATCAGAATGTGGAAGAAAGGGAAAATAATGAGATTTGGAAACAAGACTTGGGGAATAATCTGTTAAAATTAATCAGTCAAAACAGAATGGAGAGCAGAATATCACAATTTTAATATAAATTAAAATTTAAATGTGGAGAGATTTAATTGAAAACCTTGAACAGGAACTACACCAACTGAGTGAACAGAAGTAGAGACAAAAGAAGAGATATGAAGACATAGACATTAAGAGGGGGATTTAAAAGTTCGTTTAAGGAAAATACTCAAGTAGAGACAGAATATAAAGAAAGCAAACCAAAAAATTATTAAAAAACAAACTTTATCCAATTTTTATACAACAAAGACCTACAGATGATGGCCATCCATGGGGCTATCAGGAATTTGAAATGCAACTCTTGGATATGTAAGAACTGAGGAAATTTAAGGAAAGTGTCTCCAATTGTGAAGTGCATTCATCAGATAAAAAACAAATCCTGACTTCTTGGGCTGTTAAAAATAGAGTAATCCTCCAAAACAGGAAGAATATGGCAGAAGCAATACTAGAACCCACCACATACTTCAAATTGTTCTCATGGTGGGTAGAAAGAGGCAAGGAAGATAGGACAACAAAATAGAGCCAGGGGTAGAGAGATTTCCACAGATCAGCTGCTTGATGAAGGTCACTTTGCTGAGGTAGAGGTGCAGTCTGTATATGAAGAAGAAACATTGTATTTTATTGTATTGTTTTGTATTTTATTGTTTTGTATTGTATTGTATTGTATTGTATTGTATTGTATTGTGTTGTATTGTATTGTATTGAAAGTGTTAAAGTCCTGGGACAAAGTCACAGAATCAGGTGAAAGATCCGAAGAAAACTTTCCCTGACTTTTTGCAAAAGCTAACCTCAGCTGTGGAAAGGAGTGCACCAGATTAGGCAATAATTGAGTATTTAGCCTTTGTAAATATGAGTGATGAATGCAAAAAATTAATCAGACCACTGAGATCAAGGTCAGAATCAGTAGATGAGATTAGACATACAACTTATTTTAGACCTCACTTGCCTGATATGATTGTAATAGGAAAAAATGCCTCTAAAGATCTAGTGGTAACCTAAAATTTCAAATGTTTTAATTGTGGTGAACATGGTCATCTCAGAAATAACTGCAGGAAAAAAAAAACAAAGTAATTCCAAAAGGGGTCCTATGCCTTCTGGAGTATGTCAAAGGTTTGGCAAAGGCCAACATTTGGCTAAGGAATGCATAGCAACAACAGACAATTCTGGCAACACCCTACCAAAACACTCCCAAGGGGGCCACTTGCAGACTCCAATGTCAGGCAGGGAGACTTCTCTTCCTCAGGACAAATAAACATCACAGCTTCAAAAACAGATGTGAGAACAGATAACAAGGCTGAGGAAAGTTTAAAGACAATTAAAAAAACATAAAAGAGAGCCAAAAATGAATATTTTGGCAAACTTCTATAGATGATCAAAGGCCATAATTAATAATACTAGTAAACAATATTGAGATTAAAGGAATGGTTGACACTGGAGCAGATGTCACCATTATATCTCCAAAATATTGGCCAGAAATTTGCCAACGTCAAGAAGTAGACATCTAATTTCAAGGAGTTTGTATTTTATGCACCCCCCCCCAAAAAAAACACCAAATGGCTTAATTGTACAAGACCTGAAGAGCAAGTAGGAAAATTGAGGCCATTAAATTTTAGGAAAGAAATCTATTACAGCAGAAGAAAACATAAATTAGTATCTTCTCAGTTTCATTGTCTGACTAGAAAACCTGTCAGGCTCCTAATAAAAAATTTAAATTAGTTAGGGAACATTATTGAAACCTACCGACTTCCCAGGCTATCCAGAAACATGATACAGCAGAGGCAGACAATTTAGTTCTATTCAAGGAGCCACTGATAACAAGATACCAACAGCCTTACCACTAAAGAGGTTGACAGACCAACCCATTTGGATTCATCAGTGATCCATGACAAAAGAAAAACTACAAGCATTATAACAGCAAGTCCAGGAGAAAATGTAAGCTCAGCATATAGAGGAGTCTACCATCCCTTGCAAATCTCCAGTACTTGTTATTTAAAAAAAAAAAAAAAAATTGGCAAATGGAGTATGTTGAGAGATCTTAGAGCAATTTATAAGATTATTCAGCCAATGGGTTCTTTTCAGCCTGGAATCTGATTGTCTTCCTTGTTGCCTAAGAAATGGCCTATCATAGTGATTGATCTAAAAAATTGCTTTTTCACAAATCCTCTACTCAAATGTGATAAGGAAAGGTTTGCTTTCTCAGTACTTAAGTTCAATAAAGGTCACCCAATAAAAAGATATCATTGGAAATTCATGCCCCAAGGAATGTTGAATAACCCTCCCTACTTTGTGTCAATATTTTGTACAACAGCCATTGGAGATGATTAACAATTTCCAGGGTCAATTTTTTATCATTTTATGGGTGATATCCTATTGACTGTTCTAGATATAAATATTATGGAAAGAATGTTTGATGAAATAAATAAGCAACCTTGCCTTTCTGGGAATTGCATATTATCCCTGAAAAAAAAAAGTTTTTCTATCAATTATCTAGAACATAGAATACATTTGCACAAGGTTAGCCCACAAAAGGTACAAATAAAAAGAAACCACTTAGGAACGCTTAATGATTTACTGAAGCTATGGGATGTGAGGAGCCAACAGAAGGTGGCTTATCATTCTTGCAGCCATCTTGAGCCATATACCCTGACAAGAGATTTGCTTACAACAGCTGAACACACTCTGATAACATCTTGTATTAGATACCCAGGATCTTCCCTTGGGTGTGTGAGACTTAAAGGTGTGAGACTTAAAGGCATGACTTAAAGGTGTGATTTAGAGACAAGACTTAAGGGTGTGACCTAAAGGCATGACTTAAAGGTGTGACTTAAAAGTAAGACAAGTAAAAGGTCAGAGGCAGACAGAAGAAAGCAAAGTAGGAACTAGACACTTAAGACTTGGAACATGGAACTGGGAAAGAGACTAGCAACTAAAACTAGGAGAATAACTTGAGACTTATTACAAAGGAACTAGGATTAGGATCTGAAACTTGGTACTAAGAACTAGAGACTTGGAGAGAAGAAGAGAAACTGAAGAATAAGTGGGATTGAATCATACTCTGTCTGGTCTCCAATCTTCACATCCCTCCTCACTCTCTCTCTTGCTGAACCCCAACCCACAGACTGGAGCAGCTTGCGACAGTGTGGGCTCTAACAATTTAGGCCCCAAGGCTTTTGGCAGTGCAGGTTCCAACACTGATAGAGCGTTCCCCGACATTTTGGTCCCCAACCTGTGGTTGAGCAGTTCTCAACAATGGGAGATATTAACTGGCTGCAGTCTGTGATTGTCTGGGCCACTCAAGAGCTAAACAATTTATTTCAAACCTTACAAGGTGATAAAGATTTAAATAGCCAAAGGAAATTATCAACCTAGGCCAAGAAGCAGTTAGCTCTGGTAGAAAGAAAACTACAAGATAAACATTTAGATTGTTTTGAGCCAAAGATAACCTGAATCTTAGTCATCTTACCTTCTACTTATTTTCCTACAGGGATTCTCATGCAGAGAAAAGATTATATCTTAGAATGGAAATAAACATAGGAAGAGATCTATTACAGCAGAAGAAAACATAGGATGTAACTAAAAACCTATATTGAAAAGGTCCCTGAACTGATACTAAAAGGAAAAAATGAGGCTTTGACAATTAGTCAGAATGGATCTATGTGTAACTGTGGTACCTTTACTAATGTAGAGATTACCTCATTATGGGCACAAGACAAACATTAGTAAAGAGCATGCAGTAATTTCTTGGGAGAGATTGACAACAGATACCCTGAAAGCAAGGGACTTCAATGCATAAAAAGAACTAATTGGATTCTCCCTCATATAGTTAAGGGGATTTCAATATCTGGAGTCCCTACATTTTGCACTAATCCCAATAAATCAGGAAAAACAGGATATAAATCAGAAGATATAAGTAAGGTGACTGAGAGTCCCTATACATCAGGTCAAAACTCTGAATTATATGCAATTCTCATTGTCTTGTCAGATTTTCAAGATCTTTTAATACAGTAACTGACTCTCAATATGCAGAAAGTTGTTTTACACATAGAAACTGCTGGACTTATTCAGGACAATTCTGAATTGACTTCAATATTTATTCAGCTACAAAAAATGATAAGAAATAGGAGTCATCCACTATTTTTAACACGCATAAGATCCCATACAGGCCCTGTGATGCAAGGAAATAATGAAATTGACCACCCATTGATAAGAAATGTGCTAAAGGTTTCAGAATTTAAAAAAAAAAAAACATGTTAACTGCAAAAGTTTAAATAAAGGTTTTTCTAACACTTGGCAACAAGCAAAGGAAATTGTGAGGAAATGTCATACTTCTTCATTATGTAACCAAACAACCAAATTCCATTTTCTACAAGATCTAACCCTAAGGGTACCCAAAGAAATGTAATTTGAAAAATGGATGTCTTATTTTTTAAAAAGTTTGGTTAACTGGAATATGTGCATCATACTGTAGACATACATTCAAGATATCAATGGGCAACTGCCTTAGCTTCAGAAAAAGCTGATTCTGTAATTATACTTTTGTTAGAAGCTATGGCCAGTATGGGAATACCAATACACATTAAAACAGAAAATGATCTCGTGTACATCTATAATAAGATGCAGCAGTTTTGTCTGTCTTCAAATATATAACATGTTACAAGCATATCACACAGTCCTACAAGACACAAGATTGTAGAGTGATCTAATCAAACTTTAAGGGAGATGCTCATCAGATGTAAGATGGGGAAAAACAAACTGACAAACATAGATTACACAGTGTTTTATTAACCTTAAATTGTTAAATGCACTACACTACACTACACTACACTACACTACACTACACTACACTACAGCTGCTGAAAGACATTGATTTGTGGAAAAAAATCCTAAACTAATCCAGCTTGTTTATATTAAGGATATTCTGATATCTGAATGGACAACTGTAAAAAAGTGTTATACTGGGGGAGGGGCTCTGCCAATCTTTCCACAGGAAAAGAAAAGCTATTGATTGCATCCAAGTTGATAAAAATCAGATATGACAAAAGGAGACCTCCTGAAGACCTTGGAGGCAGAGAAGAAATGGAAGACTAACAGGATCAACAAAATAAGTGATGCGTATTTGCTGACATCTAGGTCTTTGTGTATAGAGACAGCTCTGAAACTAGCTGAGACTAAAATGTCTATACATAGCCAATAGCAGTTATTAGGCACAAAATTCTCATGACTTGTCATTGCATAGCATCCTTTAAGATAGCATGTACAGAAATTTATATTGCACTTTGATTATGTGATCAAATTAACCTCTGAAGAAAGGCAGTCATCTTTCTTTATTAGTCATCATTAACCAACCTGTGCCCCATGCATGCTGCATATGAATGCCTTTACAAAACTATATTTTGCTTATAAGTTTATATACTTCAGGATGAAAGAAGAGAAAGACAGCCCTGACAGGATTCACACTCTTGAATGCTGAGATTCTTGGATCTTCTATTTCAGCTTCTTGTTTAATTCTACCTCAACTACATTGAATCTGTTTCTTGTGCCCTCCCCCAGCCTTAAGCATGCCTGATAGACCTTGTTTACCACAATAAACATTGCCAAAATAGGATTTAGGTGGAGTCATCCACTCTGGCTTTATGTACAACTTTCTACAAGAGTGTAAAAAAATATACTGCCAGTTGACCTCACCTTGTGACATAAACAAACTGAAAAAAAAAGGATGGGTTCCCTGAGCTTCCCCCTGGTATATACAAAGTGCTGAGTATTAAACTTTTAACTTTGATCAGAAAAATTTGTCTTGGCTCCATGTTTCCCTTGCCCCTCCATATCTTTTTCATTTTCAGTCTCTCTTTCAGGTGAACTCATTTTTTATGTGGTTACTGAGTGGATACAATTGGCACCTGAACAAGGGACATGAAAATTGGAAGAATGACTGAGAAACACTGTCTTCAGTGGAGCTCAACAGAAAATGAATAAAAGTAAATATAATGCACTAGTTAAGCAACAAACAACATTGATGCTAGTGGCAGTTCATTTTTTGGAGGCTGTTTTTACAGATGCAATAAGCAAAGATAGGCTGAAGACTTGATGACCTGACTCTGACTTTATCTAGGGGTGACAGCAAAATTTTGAGCAGGGGAATCATAGATAGATTTCATCACAGCCTAAGAGCTGCCTCAGGCGAGAGGAGCAGGGTCAGGAAAGATTGGAGAAGTTAACAAAGCAGGGCTCTGAGAAGTAACTATCAGTAGGTGCTTTTGCACCTCCTAAATAAGGAAATTAAGAGTTGGACCTTGAATATGAGAGGGAGAAAGGATTTCAGAAAAGCTGTTGTCCCCTGTCTGTAATGCGTTAGCAAAAGTGAAGGGAAATAGATATAAGCTATTTCAGAGCTCTCCTAGGAACAGAAGGAAATCATGATATATCTTGCTTTCTCTTTGGCTCCTACTTGGTTATTGTCTGTTTTTGGCATGCCAATATGACCATGTCTGTCAAAACTGACTGTTTTATGTTAAGTCTGTGTTTTTGTTTCATTGTTTGAATGATTGTTGTTCTGTGTTTAATGTTTGAAGAAAAAGAGGGTTAAAACTCTATCTGAACCTATCCAACCCTTGATTTAGTTTAGCATGTTTAAAAAGCAGTCACAATTGGCCTTTGGAGCCCTGCATCTGTAGCTAGGAGTCAAGCTCAGCAGGGAAACCTTTCCAGAAACTGAATGTTTGCTTAAGCTGCTGTTAAAGGGGCCAACAGCTCTTAGGCTTCTAAGATAAAAAAGCTGATGGCTATTTTTCCTAGAAAAATCTCTATGACAGTGTTCATTGTATTCATCAGGTAACAAGATGCTTCTCTTGAAATAACAGCTAAAAAAATTAAGAAAGTTTTGTTTGGTTTAAATATATAAGATGTGTATGTACTTCATTTTTGTTCTGGGTGGTTTTAAAAGTATAAATATTGTTCTGAATGTCTTGGATATAAATTATTGGCTTATAAATTATTGAGTATAATTAAAATTTTTAACCCTGGTAACAGACAGTTGGATTAAAACTGGTAACTCGGGGTTGGAGTCATTCCAACAACACATGGCATGAGCTAACCCAGGAAAACAGGTCTCCAAAGATCCTAGAAACTAGACTTATAAAAGATAGAATATAGTGTTGGGAGCCAACTCCTAGCAGAAAGTGGCAACCATCTCAAGTCATAAACTCTGACAAGAGACTTGTTTTTCAACAGACTACAACAGCTGAACATACTCTGATAAACACATATCTTGTTTGCTGTTTAATACTCTCAGGTGCAAGACACACTTGGTATCCACACCTGCAAGGCACACGGTATCCACGCATACAAGGCAAATGGCAAAGCATATAAATACCCAGGATTTCCTTTCAATAAAAGAGACTTGATCAGAACCTCTGTCTTGTCTCCATTCTTTGCATCTCTTCTTCCCATCCTCACTTTCTCTCTTGCTAGCCCCTGACCTGTGGACCAGAGCAGCAGCTTGGCTGAGATACAGTGGCCCCCAAGCTGGGCAGTGTGGGCCTCAACATAGTGGTGCCCAACATGGGGCAGTGCAGTTCACAACACAGTGACCCCCAAGCCGGGCAGTGTGGCCTCAAAATGATGGCCACCAAGTGTGGGGCAGTGTGGGCCTCAACAATCTAGGGCAGTGTGTCTTTGGTGAGATATTGGAGGCTGCACAGTTGTGTATTCTTGTGCAGGAATTGGCAGCCAAAAACTTTGTAGCCTGGAGGTGATGCACTTGGTGTTGATTTTGGAGAGACTAGATTGAGTTTTCCTTTTTAACGTTGTGGTTGCTCTGATGTTGCAAGGGAAACTTAGAGGTATCGTTGAATTACCAGTGTTTCATTGACTTCAGATTTCAGTTCAGTTATAGGCTTGGGATCTTTTGACTCACCAGTGTTTGTAGTTGAGAAGAGGATTGGGCAGGTTTAGATGGTTGTAAGAGTAATAACAGAGTTAAATTCAGCCATAAAACAGTACAGTCCTGCTGCCCCTTTTACACAATCTATATTGGATACAGTGGGAGTTTCTAATTTAACTTCCTCATGGAGAAAATATATGAAAGATTATTTTGTCAGGAGGAGATTACTTACTTTGGAGCTCTGAATGGAGTGAAACAAGTCAGAGCCGTCATTATGAATTTTCAGACAGGTAAAGCAGATTGGGATATTAACATGCTTCTGGGAAGGGTCAATATGAAGTTAACACTAATCAGATTGGGCTAACTGTACTGAGTATCACACAGTTTGCAATGATGCCTGTGGTGTTTGGAATCAATTACTAACTAAAAGGGATCTCAGTGGGAATTTATCTGATATCAAACAAGGCCGTGGTAAACCATTTCAAAAATTTGTGGATAAGCTGTTAAAAGTGGCTGGTACAATTTTGGAGACCCTTAGACAGGAATTCCTTTTAATAAACAATGAGCTTATGAGAACACTAAAGTGGCCTGCCACGCCATCATTCAGCCATACAAAGCAAAGACCTAGATACATTCATTTTTGTGCTAAAATTGGATCTTAATACAATTATGGTCTGACAAAATCTACTGCATTATAAGAGACCACTGTGCAAGCAAATCTTTCACAGAGACAAGGGGATAAGGGATGTTTTAAATGTGGATATTTGGGTCATTTTAAAAATGATTGCCCCAGGATCAGAGGCATGGGCACACAATCAGGTCATGTCCCAGAAATTTGTCCTCAGTACAAGAAGGGTAATCATTGGGCCAGAAAATGTAAATCTAAAACAGACAACCAGGGCTATTTCTTGTTGAGAAATGAGAAGAGGAGTCATCCTCCGGCTACAAGAAATCCACAGCCAGCATCTTATAAGGCCATGAAGCTGCTGCCAAGGCAGGAAAATCTATTTCTAAACTTATCAGAGCAACACCATGAAGAGCAGGACTGGACATCATTTCCACTACCTACACAGTACTGATCCCAGAAATGGAAGTTCAGATGCTGTCTACAGGAGTTTTTGGACCCTTGCCTTCATTCACCTGGGGATTACTTCTAAATCAAAGCAGCATTATTATAAAAAGATTACAGATCTATCCAGGTGTTATAGATAATGATTTTTTGGAGAAATTAAAATTATGGCTGTTTCATCCCATGGCATTATACCTGTACCTGCTAACAAAAGAATTGCTCAACTTCTTTTAATTTCTTTGCAACTGCTATCTTTCAGAATTATTAAAAGTAAAAGAGAACAAGATGGTCTTGGTTCCGCTGATGTACACTGAGTTCAATCTGTTACTTGTAAGAGACTTAACCTTAAATTAATAATTGAAGGGAAAATTTTTGAAGATTTAACAGACACTGAAGCTAATGTACTCACTCATCTAAAAGGGATTGGCTTTTTCATTAACCTAAAACCAAGTTCAAACTTAAGATTTATGAAAGAAAGATCAAAATTTGGAACTGATGGGATTATTACAGCCTGGAATGCCTATTCCAGCTACTGTTTCAAAATACGCATATAGAATTATTATGGATTTGTAGGATTGTTTTTATACTGTTCTTTTGCATCCTGGTGACAGTGAGGGGTTTGCCTTTCATATGTCTGCTTGTAATTTTTAATAACCCATGAAGTGATATCAGTAAAAGGTTTTGCCATAAAGATTGGTTAATAGCCCTTCATTATATATAAAATAAAAAATCTGTTTCTGCTTTAATACAAGAGGTTAGGACCTTGAAACCTTCAGTGTATATTATTCATTACATAGAGATTTTATTACCTGATTCCTCTGAAGGTGTTTTACTGAAAGCCTTTGTTCTCATAAAATGAGATTTAAAATTTTGGGGAATGCTTGTTCCTCCAGAACAGATTCAAAGGCAATATGTTTTTCAATATGTGAGATCTCAGTTATATTCTAAGCAGATTGTGTCTCAGAAAATTCTAATAATATAAGATAATCGGGGCTGAAGAGATGGGTCAGAGGTTAAGAGCACTAACTGCCTTGCAGAGGTTTGAAGTTCAATTCCCAGCAACCACATGGTGGCTCACAATCATCTGTAATGTTATGTGGTGCCCTCTTCTGGATTGCAGGTGTAAATGCAAAAAAAAAAAAAAACTAGTTTACTTTTAATAATTTTAATAGTTGTTAGGAGATTTTAAGTGGCTAAACCGTCATCTTAAGCTTACCAAAAAAGAACTTAAACATATGTTTGATATTCTCAAGAGAAAGTCCAATTTTAATTTCCCAGGACAATTAACTGATGAGGGACAAATAGCTTTGCAGAAAGTAGAGGAAGCTATTCACCAACAGTTACTTTATAGAGAATAATCAACTGTTGGCTGTCCCAAAGCAGTTTTTTTGGAAAAAGGGAATCTTTCACTGTGGATTCATCTTACTTCATCTGCAAGTAAAGTTTGAACCTCCTATTATGAAAGAGTTACTATGTTAATACAGAATAGTAGGATAGAATTATGAAAGTGTTTTGCATGAAATGTTTATTCCTTATTTGAAATATCAACTAAATTTGTTATTGCAGAATGTGAGGCAGAGAACTGTGAAAGGATAACATGGTTTCTGGTGGAACACTGGCTAGAGATGGTCGGAGATCCAACAGGTATCCTTGCAAAGGATGGCAAACATTTTGCCATGCTCCCAGACACCAAGCTCTGGACATGAAGCTGAAGACCTCCATTGATTTGTGCCTTTCAGTCACATAGGGCAATGGCCCTACCAGGCCCTCCACAGGGAGAGGGTGTGACTTAAGGACACAGAGCCTGAAGAGATATCCATATTAATGAGGTATCTAAAGGCCAGAGGGCATAGCCAATTAAGCATTCCTTCGCAGACCCTCCTCCTTACAAACAATATTTAATCTTAGGCCCACTCTGAGGACACAAAGTACAGCTTCATCCACTTTTTGCCATGACAATAAATCTTTTAAAACCATGGACTTCCTTGCATCTTTTGGGCCTAAAGTAGAGAACCATAGAGGGGGCTTTCAACTATTGAACCACTGCTGCCTAATCTCCCACCTGGAAGACCTCTCTGTGTGCCAGCCACAGAGCCTTGCCAACTAAAGCCAGCTGTCTGAGCCAGCCATGACTCAGTCAAATGAGTTGCAGTGACCAAGAGTCTCTACCCTCAGAGCACTGCCAGAGCTTTTTCCTTTTGTCTCTTTTGGCTGTAGTTCAGTCAAGCCCATATGCCCCCATATCTCAGCAGCTCCCAGCAGCATCTGGGATCCCAAGGACAAAGACCACTGGTATTCTGGTCAGCCACTTTGGCCTGGAGAAACCCAACCCAGGAGTTCTGCCTCCTCAGGACTTCAGGCTGAGACTTCTTCACACCTGGGCAGAGTCTCATGGCTCCTAATAGCCCAGCATCCACCCAGCACTGCATGAAGTGAACTCAGTCAAATTCCCACACTTTTGCTCCTCAAACCATGGTTCCAGCCACCTGGGGTGATAGACATGCGGGATCCACGACTCAGCTCAACAGGACCCACAACCATGCATGAGCTACAGCCCCACAGCAGAGTACTGATATCTGTCCTATTACATGTGCAATTTTTTAGGGCAAAATTGATAATTATTATCCAAGACAAGTTAGTAGAATTTTCTTATATGTTTGCTTTTGTATTTCCTGTAATTTTATGCATTCAGCCCATAGAAAATGTGTTTACTATATTTACAGATGGCTCATCTAATGGAAAGGCAGTATATGTAATTGGATCATATGTTCATTTTCTTGATTTCCCCCTACTTCAGTACAAATAATAGAATTATGTGCTGTAGCCCCTGTTTTTGAAATGTTGAAAACGTAAGCTTTTAATTTGTATACTGATATATGTAGCTTAGGGTTTACAATTTCTTGAAATTGTTTCTTTTTTAGATACTGCTAATTCTCAATTTTATAGTTATTTATACAAATACAGCTTAATTTAAGAAACACATACTGTTCCTTAACTTTATAGGACATTAAAGAGTTCGTACAGGATTGTGTGAACCCCAATGCAAGGCAAGGCAGGTTTATATACCAGGCAGATTATAAGAACAATACCAGGCCTTACAAGAACAATTGGCCATACAATATTATTCTTTACATCGTCAAACACAGTAATAGCTTGAGACAACTATTTTGTATTTCTAGAAAATTGCACATCAAATTGTAAAGACTAGTTCTCAGTGTCCTCAATTTCTTCATAATGGTGTTAATCCTTGAGGATTTATACCTAATCAATTATGGCAAAAGGGTATTACTCATTTCTGATTTTGGAAAAATCAAAATATGTACATGTGACTTAACACCAATTCAGGCTTTCTAGTTGCAACCGTTTTAATAGGAGAAGCATCTAAAAATGTAATCAGTTATTGCCTAAATTATTTTTCTATGTTTGATGATCCATATCTGATTAAGACAGATAATGAAACTGGCTATAGCAGTCAGGCATTTGAGATGTTTTGTTGACAATTTAATATTACTCATATTACTGGGATTCCTTATAATCCTTAAAAACAAGGTATTGTGAAACATATATAGTGAAACTTTAAAATAACATCTTTTAAAACAAAAGATGGGGAGTAATACCATCCAAGGTCACTAATGACACACCTTGCTTTTGTTTTACTCATTTTAATTTTTTTTGCAAACTGATGCTAAAGGTGAGTTAGCAGAGGATCACCACTGGCATCTAGTTACTTCCAGCTCATAAGACATGATTAAATGGAGAAACCTCCCAAATAATACATGGAATGGTCCACACACTGTTTTAATTTGGGGTCAAGAGTCTGTCTGTGTTTTTTCACAAAAAGAAAATGGAGTTCGATCACTGCCTGAAAAATTGGTCTGCCAAGTGGACACGGATCCTGAGCCTAATGATTATGATACCAATGATGAAAACAGATCAAAATCTCTATCAGCCAGCTGAGTTAACCCCTAGTATGATCTCCACTCTTACTGGAGAGAAAGTGTTTTCTTGTCAATGCTCAAAGTCACAGCCTATATACCTGGTGGCCAGAGATTGTGTTTTATTCTTGCCAATTAGCAACAGGATTAGATACCTGGAACATTCCTGCTTACAACTTTAACTTCTATGCTGCTTGGACCATTAATTATAATCTTGTTGCTTTTAACTTTTGGACCTTATATTTTAAACAGATTGGTTGCCTTTGCACAGGATTGCTCTCAGCAAGCTCAGCTATTTACTATGGAAGTTATTCATTGCTTGGATGAAGAAATGTATTGAGTGAATGTTCATATGACCTTTGGTCTTAATTCATATGTGGCTTTGATCTGAATGGAAAAGAGTGTGCTATATGAAGCCAGTAGTCAGAAAAGGATAAAAGTGTTCTTGAACACTAATGCTTCTGTTTCTCCTCCTTGACACATAAGAAGGAGCAATATAGACATCAACCTAATCCATACATGGTTACCTGGCCACTCTACCCTAGACTGGATGATGGGGAAAAAAAGTAAATCTAGTGCCCGCATCAAGCCACTGGTAATGCTCATCTTTAAAAAATTAAAAACGGGTAATTGTGCCCTTTAGCAGGTCAGAAAGACTTTGTTTACCACAATAGATCCTTTTGAAATAGGACCTTTGTGGAGTCATCCACCCTCGCTGCATGTACAACTTCCTATAGGAACTTAGAAGAGTAGACTGCCCACTGAGCTTGCCTTGTGAAATAGTCCAGCTAAAACAATGGATTAGTTCCATGGGCTTCTGCTATATATACAGTGTGATGAATATTAAGCTTTGAGCCTTGATCAGAAATCATTGTTTTGCTCCATGTTCTTCTCACCCCTCCATCTGTTTTTCATTTCCAGTCTCCCTTTCAGGTAAACCCAGTACATCCATGACCACTGGGCAGCTAGAGTTTCTTTTAAAGACTTGCTTCCAGAACTATTCCAGAGGAGCTAGCAAACCTTTCCAGTCTTTCAGACTGTCATAGTAAATGATGTCAGCTAAGCAATTCACTTTTATAGCAAATAGTGACTGGAAGGCAAATGATGCCAGCAAGATCTCCTTTGACAAAACCAATTTTCTTATTTCCCTTTGAGCACTTAGAAGGGAATTCTTCACCATAATTTTTCTGGATGCAGACAAAAGTAAATCATTATCTCAGTCTCTTAAGTTGAGGTGGATGATTCTGGTTGTTTATAAATTATATATATACTGTCATTTTTAGTAATACTATACAAATGTAGCATTGAACAGAGAGGGAACTATAGAGTTTAAACTCAGGGATTTCTACCTTTCTTTTCTTCTTCTCTATCCTTCCTTCTTAGGTGAAGGGAAAGAGGGTAGAAAAGGGGGGAATATAGTAATATCATACAAATTAGCCAAATAAACAATTAGAGATAAGTTATCAAACTTACTCTTAAACAAAACACTGCTTAGCCACATCTTACATTGGTAGAAATCTTAATAGTTGATGCAAAGTTGAAGTTGTAATTTCTTATACTGGTTCAGAATTTACTTTGATATAAATTTAAGGTTTTTATTGGTATGAATTTTTTATTGATATAAAATTTGGGATTAATAGGGTTACACTTATATAGTCATTGTGCCTATGCAACACATTTAAGAATACAAAGCTTAGACCTAGTTTAACTGATGTTACAAACTGTTTTTATATGATTAAGCAAGATGACTTTAGGACCAGATAGCAAATTCATGTTTCTGAATTAATTAAATGAGTGTTTTTAATATATTTCCATTATAAATGGAATGTAGTCAAGGCTTAACAGTTCATATATACTTTGAATAAATAGATAGTTTTTAAAGGTGTCAGCAGTCCACAGAATATGACATTTATGGTCATTTTGTTATTAAGGATCATTTGACTAGAAATATGTTTGACCCTGACAGCACCCCATTCCTGTATTTAAAGAAGAAATTGCTCCAGTTGTGGTGAGACATCCACTATACAAGAATTTCCTCAATCCATCTACTGACAAAAATACTGTCCAGAGAAATGTCACACTATGCAGAATACTCGACTGATAATCTCTGCCAAAGCAGGGCCATCAGTTCTTCAAAATACTGAATTACATAGGTCTGTCAGATGACCCTGGATCAGAAGGATAAAGACCGAAGCTTCAACATTTTGAGGAATGAGGAACTGTCCTATTGATCAACTGTCTCTACAAATTGGTCAAGTTTTGGAAGCTATGTTTTGTGTTCCTTATATTTTCAGTTAATATTTAAGTTGTTCTAGGATTTCTGATGGGGTTAAAGACTGGATGTAGTCTCATAGCCAACCCAAGATGCTTAGGATTGAGAAAGATGAAATAGATTTGAGAGAATGGGTTTTCAGATGCTATACAATGTAAAACAAGAATGTAATTCAGGGTAGAATTGCATGTCTTTTAAGTGAGGATAGATGCTAGAATTCTTTATTTAATTGACAAAATTGTTGGATTGGGTGTTAAGTGTGTCTTATACTTTATAAATTGCAAATTGGTAAAAGATATGCTCACTTTATATATGAGAGAAGAGTCTCTTAATTGGATAAAGGAAAAAAATGGTGTGGATTGCTGCTTGTATTTTGATGCTAATTCTGCTACCTCAAGTGGAGTGCCATGATGAAGCACAGATGATATAATAAGGCAATTTCAGGTGAAAACTCTCCCCATGTTAACTGGAAAAATAAAAGCTAGAGCCTATGATTAGACAGTGGAAGAATAAGTTGGGACTGGGAGTTTCAAGAGGGGTAGAGAAGAAGGGGGAGGAGACAAGGAGACAGAGGAGAAAAAGAAGGATGAAAAAAAGAGATGGAAGGAAGATGGAGCATGTGGCATGAATGAACCACAAAGTAGCAAAAGAGTTTATAACTGGGGAATAGAGTAGTGTAGTGGCATTTATGCCCAATTTGGGTATGTATTTATAAATATTTTAACTGAGTTGTGTGTTCTTCGCATGGGCTTATTGGGGTTGGAGATTTACTATAACAGGTTTATGTTAGGCTCCATATTTCGAGGTGATCATATATGGAATGAATTTCATGTCCTACATGAATATAATAATAGGAATCTAATGCTAACTGATTTATACAAATGAATTTGATGCACAATGACTGAAGAAAAAATAAAGATGCCAAGTCCTAAGGAGTATGGAAAATAGAAAAATGTAGATAAAAAAAAAGATATTGATCTTGAGTTGTCAAGTATGCTCAGCAATACCATTTATCCACTGAGCCATGTCACCAGTCCAAACACATTTCCAGGTTTATTACTTTGAGTATTTTCTTCCTGACACTTTGCCTTCCTTGTGAGGCCATAGACAGGTAGATGATCAGTGCCTGCATAGAGAAATCAATCACTCATTTTTTCATTAATTATCATGTCAGTAAGTTTTCAAAGAGTGTTAACATTCAACCCCTTTGATTTGCAAGGCATGGCACAATATGGTGTAAGAGAGCAAAGCAGCCATGGCCAAGATAAAAGCTTCAGACTTGCATGGCAAGAAAAGAAGAAGGAGATGCTGAAAAAACTGGAGGAGCTGATTTTAATGTGGAACTGTTCCAGCTTCAGGTCACCAATGTGACAGGTACTGACAGTAGTCATGTGAAAAACCATCACCCTTGTCCTCATTGTCATTAACCAGACTCCAGAAGAAAACCTTAAGAAATTCTACATGGGCAAGGAATACAAGCCACCAGTCCTGTGCCCCAAGAAGAAAAGAGGTATGAACTGTTGGCTCATGAAACATAAAGAGAAGCTGAAGATCTCAGAGTTCCAGCAGAAGGAGCAGGTCTACCAATGTGCCACTATGCAGTCAAGGTCTGAGGTGGCAATGACAATAAAATGAAAAGCTGGGGGAAAAAAAAAGATAATCTTTAACTGTGGTCAATCTGAAAAGCATCCTACAGATTCATCTGAGAGACATGCTCCAAGAATCTTTTTAAACATGGAAAACTTGTCCTACATGTTCAATTCTGCTCTGTGGATCAAACTGTCCACATTTTACAGTAGGTTTATGTTTTTTGATAGCCTTTGTTAAGTATTGATCATGGAAGACAATGAGAAAATAGGTCATCATGACAGCTATAGCATCCCTGAGAATATAGGCAATGGAAATGATGTCAACATTCAAAATTGTATTGTTATCTAGTGTTACTACTCTATGTTTACAACCACAAGATTTGTACTCACCCTATAATCCCTCAACAGATTGAAGAGTAAAGAATTTATGATACATTTCATATACTATATTTATGAAATAGATTACTACTCAGATATAACAATGAAATGCAATGAAGTTCTGTCATATGCATGAATGTATGAAGCTGAGAGTTAAGTGAAGTAAGCCAGAATAAATGCCATGTGCGATTTCATATTTCAAAAATAACAGAAAAATTTTGATTAGTAGTGATTTGGATCAAAATTTTTGGAAAAGGTCTTAGGGGAAGAACAGATGACAATGCAAGAAGAGTGGCTAGATGATCCATCTACTCTATTAAATACTCTGTTCAATGCATACTCTATTCATATGCAGGAACACCACACCAGACATGATTATTATATGTAATTATCTGGAAATAATAATGTATTTAATAATGAAAGCCAGTGCCTCTGTAAATGTTTGAAGTTTGCTTTACACATGTGGTTGAAAAAGAAGGGACCAGAAAAGATTACTGTACAAAGAAAATAGAGTACTGGGGAAGTCCAGTCAATGAGACAGAGGCAGGAAATTAGAAATCTTCTCCAGCAAAACACCCAACAAAGAGTTATGTATGAAGATACCTGGGAGAATATGCTTTAAACCAAGAGAACAATGAAAAATAATCATCAAAAATTAACCCTCCAGAGACTTGAAGCCCCAGGGAGTCAGAAGGCCTGACAGTGGGTGTGGTGGGAACATCCACTTAGAGACAGTAGATAGGAAGAACAGGATGAGAAACTGGGAGGGCAGACTGCAAGTGGTTAAATGACTGAATTTTTCAAAAGAAGAGTAGTTAAAAATACAATTTTCCCATCTTACCTTCTTCATGTCTTCAAAGCTCATGAACATTATGTTGAAATTATGTCTGTGTTCATACCAGCCTCTTATGTGGTCAAACCAACTGCTTCCTATCACTGAGAGTAAAGGTAATGAATAAGGGCTAGAGAGATGGCTCAGCAGTTAAGAGCGTTGACATTTTTTTCAGAGTTTCTGAGTTCAATTTCTAGCAACAACATGGTGACTCACAAACATCTGCAATTGGGTTTTATCCCCTCTTCTGGTATGTCTGAAGTAAGCAATGGTGAATATATAAAATTTAAAAACAAAAAGAATTAATTTATTTTTAAAATTGTATGGCAAGCTGTGTATATCTATACTATCAAACTACCCTTTGCCCTTTTTAAGAATTTTCAGAAGTAAAACAGAGTTGCTGGCGTAGACATCTGTATCACTATTTAAAATGTTTACTATTTTTGGGAACAATTTACTGACATTTTTCAAAATTCCACATATAAAGTTACCATACCAATAGGAAGGAAGAAATACCCAAGGGTCTGAGGCTGAACATGGCCTTATGACACAATGTTTTATTTTCCTTTTTATCCACAGAGGGCACATGTCACCATTTATTCTCTTGTTTGATAAGATATCTGAGCAACAATATTCACTGTATACAGTGGCATAAAATGTGAATATCATCATATAAATGATTGGAACCCTGGCTCCACACACTAGGAGCCTCTTGAATTAATTCACATTCTAAATAGTCAAATGAACACTTCTACAGCTGTATTTAAAGTCTTACACAGAACCAGCGGAAACACGTACTTGTCCTCAATATTCGCTCTGCCAGAATGAATGACTCTTATTTGGCTCTAGCCTGAAGAAAGTTTTAGAATAGCTGTTAATAAAATAGTTCTTTTGTGACCTTGACAATCCTTCAATGATATACAAATATAGAATAACTAGTTGGAGGCAGATGAATTTGACATACAATTGTCACTCAAGTTTAATTTTTGTGGTTTTGTTTTGTTTTTCCTTTGTTAAAGTTTTTGTTAATTCTTTTCATTTTCCTTTCTTAAAAATAAAACATATGAATTTGCATTTCATTGACATGTTCCATTACTTTAAATTGTGCTCTGTAAATTTGAAAATTTGGCTAAATAGAAGCTTTGGTGTAATTCAATAATGTCCTGTTGAAAGGATGAATACTTACTGTCTCCATCTAGAAATCTTTGCATATAATTTTCTAAATTATCTGGAGCTTGGAGCATAGTCATCAAATTTGATAAATGAAAAGCAGAGATCATAATATCTTTAGGATTTCTGTAGATATAAAGAATCTATAGACAAAATTACAGAATTACTTCTTTTAACTATCCTTGTTTAGGTTTATAAATTTAAAAAAACAATTTATACTATTCGATTATGACAATAAGTATAATTATTTCTTCTAGTCTTTGAGTTGTGAAAAGGCAAGTGTTTAATATATCTTTTTGATGTTATAAACATCATTGTAATAAACAGCTTTTCTCCATGGCATTTCATACATGTTAAAGAATGTACCTAAATTCTCAAGAAGTAATATTATTTGTAATTCATAAATACTGAAAGTTAATTTACATTATATGATCAAAATAATTGTACTACAGTTTTGAAAGGAAAATTAATTCAACATAAGGATCAATTGATGGGTATTATTTGATAGTAAATGTGCAAATAGGACAATGGAGGAGATGATTTGAAAAACAACAAAAATCAGATCAATATACATTCTTACTTTATACCTTTCAGAAAATAACTTAAATATAGGTTAAACATATAAATAGTGTAAAAACTCATACATAAAAATAATAATCTTGTCTGTCCACAATACTAGAACCTGGGAATTTAGGACAGGAAGAGAAGATCATGGTAGCCTTAACTACACAGCAAAACAATCACCAGGAAAAAAAAAAGGAGGGGATGAAAGAAAAGAATAAGAAAGAAATACAAATCCCAAAGAATGTATGTGTACCCTTAAAGCAAGAAAATGCTTATTAAATATATTTTTTTAAAGCAATCTGTTTGATAACACTAAAATTAAGAATGAATTTATTAGTTTTTATTGCTAGGGTGGGTTGGTACCTATGTGGGGGCCTTATGTTCCCAGAAAAGAAGGGAGGAGAAGAATGAGGGGAGGGTTGTGTGAGGGTGGGAATCATAGGAGAGGAGAAAGAGGACTGAAGTTGGGATGTAAAGTGAATAAATAAATGAATAAAAAAGAATGTTGCTAATCAAAACATACAGTGGAAAGCAATGTCGATGTGCTGAAATAGATTAATTTCTAGAAGAGATACAAAGCAGACTGACAGAATAATGTAATAAAATGTTAGCCTTATGATAGAGTCTTTTCACAGAATGAAAAATAATTATGGACAATAAATATCAAACATAATTATCTCATTCTAAGTATGTAGCTTAAGATCTATTTTATTAGCTGCCATGTTGATAAACATTTTAAAGTCTGATAAAAACTTATTCAAACACATGAAATTAAAATAATGGTAAAGCAATTTTTTTTTCAGAAAAAAGCTGAGTACTATTGTACTTGTGGTTCTTCATAGCAGTTGCATTATAATAGCAGAACACTGAAATAACTTAATTATGCAGTACTTAGAGAAGGCAATTTTGTGAGTACAGCAAGTCACTAAGCTCTATGACATACTTTGGTCTTTTTGTCCTTGAGACCTTTTGGTACTAAATAATATGCAAGGTGGGAACAGAAGATGCGAGGTGATGGGATTTTGGCATAGTCAACTTTGTGAGTATTGTACTCAAAGAATGGTATTCTATCCACAGTTAGAATGTTCTCAGTTCTGTTCCGGTGACCCTCAAAATAAATCAAGCAGAGGATCTGCTGAGTCCAGGTGGTACCTGTAAAAGTAAATAACAATCCTGTTTTCAATTCTGAGTTAGATTTTAATAATGAATACTAACAGTAATGCCATCCATCTTAAAAATACTTGGGGCCTTTGTCCTCTTTTGCACTTTAAGCATGCTTCAGTGTTCCCAGTTCTCATTCATTTACATTTATCATTTCTTTACACCCAAGTATGTAAAGCTGAAATCATTGACTCTTGTTTTTTTCTTGTGAATGGAGGAAGTGGGTTTGGAGTGATGATTCGGATTATTCTTGTAGTGATGATGTATTCCATGCTTTATGTGGAGTCCTTGTGGTAATGTTTAACTGTTTTTTATTTAACATTGTCAGTTATTCATTCTCAATGTGCAACATCACTCACTACACATGAATGGAGTGTTATCAAGTCAGATCAGACAAGGGTGAGTGATGCTTTCATCTTACTGCATCTTCTATTTTTCCCTTTTTAAAAGGGAAAAATACCACTTCTATGATATTTTTTCTTGATTTTCATAAAACATATACCAGGTTACTGAATGCTACTTTATTGTTGTTCATGAGTTGTTTCATTTCTGAAATAATGTTATTTGTTTCCCTGTAGTATAAATACTAGAATCAAATATTTCTAGTTTCCACTTTGTTACTTGCTTTGCCTGCTCCAACACTTCTTTGGCATATTCCAAGCAGCAGATCAGAACACAGACATTGAAAATGGACACTAAAGATTTCAGTGTTCTTACTGATATTTGGTTTCTTGAAGATGATATTCAAGTCACACAGTGGAAAGATTGGGAAATACAAAGTTACAATACCTATTTCCTATTTAAGGAGAGACCCAGATGTGATCAAATACCATAGTGGTAAGATTATTATTAATTTATTATTTATAGTTTATTTATAGTATAAATTTATTTAACTTTAAAAATACTTGTTGTATTTTATCTATTCCATTAAATTTAATTTATTAAATAGAATTTAATGAAATAAAAATAAGTTTATTATTAATTATAAATTTGTAACTTATTTAATATTTTTGAATGTTATCCAAAATGATTCACTGGGTTCAAGTAAATTTATGTATAATTTACTCATTATTTATTAGTTGCAATCCAAGATAATTCATTGGTGGCAATGTGGACTTCATTGCTTAGTATCTACATCCAATGTGTTCTGGTGAGTCTAAAATTATGTAAGAACTGGTCATGCCATCAGTTTCTAGAGTTTCTATCAATGAATGTGTCTGGTATCCTGTGTTGCACAGATGAACACTCATTGTCTATCTCAGTCTTACTGAGGAATTTCATAAGCACCTAGTAATTGTTTAGTGGCTGAGTTATTTAATTATCATCTACAGTGAAACAGAGTAACATACAGATTTATTCAAGTTCTGTAACATTAAATATTGCAAAGAGGAAAAGCAAAGTAGGATTTAATATGAACAAATATTGTTTTGCAAAGTATTCTTACTAAAATGGTCAAATATGGTGCTATCACATATGGATAAGAAAATACTTTGGGTGTGGTGCACATGTAGAATCTTAACAGCTGCAGCTTTACCCTTTAGTCTGTGTCAACGACTGCAAAAACTCAAACCAAAACATCCCAACTTTCATCTGCTGAAGTAGAAGTTACCTTTACTAAAGAAATTTGAGCTTATCTTCCTGCCCAAAAGAAAGATTTAATAAGAAAGAAATTCTTGTGACAAGTTTGTCATAATTGATCTTCAGAAACCTCAAAATAATCCTAAAAAAGCTTCCTTCTCAAAAATTTTTGTTCGTTAATTTTTTTTAAATTTGATGTATATTACAATTGTCTCAGGAATCTTGTCAACAAAACTAAATGTATTGGAGATTGAATCATTGTTTGAGAAAAAAATCTTCTAAATAATAAAGCATATGTCTCTTGCAGAAAAACATTTTGAACTATCTCAGTCTTCTTAAAAGACTAAGGCAATTCATCATCACTTATCAAGTAGTTGCTATTGTTTACAACCTTTTTTCCCTCCATTTTTCCACAATCGATTGCAATATAAGCATAACGAAATATGACATAGAGACTTCCATTCCATTTAATCTCTCTTTGACCATAACTTATTCTAAAAGTTAGAATGCAATAGTACCTGATATTGGTTTTCTGATATGATTTGAAATTATCATAGAGACAATTCTTTGCACATGTATGTGATTGGTTATCTCTACTAGATTCTTTCACTTGGGCTTTCTGATAGCAGATTAAGGTGATGGGCTTCTGCCAGTTTGATTTCTTTGACGTGATGAGGTCTTTTGTTTTAGCTATGAGAAAAGGAACTAATTCATTTTAATTGACATTACTATGTGAACACTATATATGTATTTATAAAAGCAAAACAAAATACTAGGATAACATGACCTAATACGGCACTTACCAGACTTTGGATATGTGATAATAAATATGTCATCATCTCGAATTTCAAAATCATCCACACTTTTCACTATCTCCATTTTAACTAAATTTTTGTTAAATTGATACCCTTTGAAGTTAACGTAAAGTTCATCTTTATGGTCCATAGTCACCTAGAAATAAAAGTATAAAATGTTTTTATTATTTTAAAATAGAAAGTAATAGTTACTGAGTGGTATACATGTGCCAAGCGCCACTGAAATGTCCCTCATGTATTAATATTTACTGTAATAAACATATTATGTATTTAAATTTATTTACATTTATAAATGTATTATATTACTAATTTCTATTGTCACTATGTGAGATATATTGGTTAGTCCAGAGGATGTAGCCAATTAAGCATTCCTTCCCAGACACTCCTACCTCCCTATTTAACTCAGGTCTGCCCTGATGTCCAGGGGTACAGCTTCATCAAAATTCTGCCATGACAATAAACCTTTTAAAACCATGGACTTCCTTGTGTCTTTGGGGCCTGCCATGGGGAACCGAGGAGAAGGCTTTTGACTACCAAGCCACTGCTTAATCTCCCACTAGAAGACTTCTCTACGTTTCCACCATGGAGGCCCACCAACTCTAGCAAGCTAGTCAACCCAGACAAGTGAGTGCCATAACCAAGATTCTCTCACCCTGCGGGGCACTGCCAGAGCTTCTCCCTCTTGTCCCTCTAGGCTCTGGGCCTGTTCAGCCCATATGCCCTCGTGTCTCTGTTCTTCTATGACTCCCAACAGCATCTGGGAGCCAAAGACAGAGACCACCAGAATCCAGTCAGCCACTTCAACCCAGAAACCCCCACTCAGTAACTCTGTTCCCATGGGACTTCAGTCTGAGACCTCTCGATGCCCAGGAAGAGCCCCCTGGCTTCTCAGCCCAGTGTTCCCCCATGCCACACAGAGTAAACTCATTCAAATTCCTGCACTTGTGCCTCCCTGAGTTGTGGCAGATAGGCAGGAAACACAACAGAACACAACACAACACAACACAACCCATTCTCATGTGCAGGCACTACAGCCCTACAGTGATGCAGAATACTATGTTTTCATATGGTATTTTCATACATACTTGTTTGAAGTGATCATCCACACTACTGTGGATTTTCACGCTTCCTGCATATGTCTACCTTCATTAATTTCCATAAATGTATAAATGTTTTAATACCCCAATGCCTTCCTTTCTTAGAACATCAATGCGAGGAGAGGTCTTTGGTCCTGGGAAGGCTTGAAGCCCTAGTGTAGCCAACTGCAAGTGAGAGGAGGCAGGAGGAGGTGGACAAGTGGGTAATTACCTTCATAGAAGCATGGGGAGGGAGGATGGGATAGAGACTCTCTGGAGAGGAAACCAGTAAAGAGGATAGCATTTGAAATGTAAATAAATAAAATATCCAATATAAAATATATTTTTCCTCTATTGTCTTTTATCTAGTTTCAATAGTTATATTCAAATTCCCAAACAACTACAAATATGTAAAATATGGAAACTAGGACTTGCATAAAATAGAGAAATGCTGAATTGTCTGGATGAGCTTATATTTCCCCACATAATATAAAATTTTATAGCTTTTTCATTTTCCTTCAAATTCCGTAGTCTCATTTTCAGTCCTTTAATTTGCAGGTAAATATTGAGCCTGATTCCATTTCTTTCTTATTGTGAATATAGAATCAATGAGGATGTTGAGGAGGAGGATGAAGATGATGAAGATAATAGCATCCAAAGCCCATTAAAGGAAATAGTTTCCTTCTGGTCTAGAAAATAAAATATCTGACCTAGGTAGAAATCCAACATTATAGTTAGGCAGTACAACGATGGACTATGAAATACCCTAGGAAGACAGTCTTGCTTTAATCCATACTAAAATTCTGAGAGGAACAGTTAACTATTATTGAGGTAATGTACATGTCATTTTAAGAATCCAGCTCTCCATAATCCCTATAAGCGAACCATGAGTTTGATCTTAAATTCTTTTATTACTGAGATAAAGGAACCCAAGAGAGGACTCTGATTTCCTCAGTAACATGTGATTCTGATGGACTCCCAATATCATTTGATAACACACAAATGCAGGTATCTATGTGACAAGATATAGATTTGCACATGTGTGTAAGAGAATAAGAGCTGGCTCATATTGTAGTTATATTTTTGTGAGTTGTTTTAAGAAGATTTTATCTTTAGCTCCACAGTACCATTATCAGTTTATATTCTCACTAATAGTTAATAAAAATTCCTCCTGTCTCTCATCTGCTCCACTGTTTGTAGTAATGAGGTAAAATTAGAAAGAAAAAAAAGAGAGAAAGAGAGAGAGAGAGAGAGAGAGAGAGCGAGAGAGAGAGAGAGAGGGAGGAAGGGGCAGTGAACAGACAAATGAACTGCTTAACTCTCCACAAAATAACCAGGAATAGTGGGAGATAATCCATCTGTGATATAGGTCATGGTAGAAAAACATTAATTTCGGTAGCAAATAACAAGCAAACAAACAATCAGAATAAACTTCCAGATTCCAGAATCTTTTCCAAGGGACTCAGTTTCAATGAAGGATTGCCATTGTCCAGTTGAGAGCTACTTCCAGGAGTTGAAACCACTGCTCAAAACTAAGAGTAAGCCTAAGAATCTGAGAACTGTGCTTTTAATAGCAGTATATTTTAAAGACAGATAGATAGTAGAGAGACAGAGGGGGAGAAAGAGAGGGAGAGAGAGGCACACAGACATAGACAAAAAGGAAGATAGAGACAGAAAGACACAGAGACAGAGAGATAAACACAGAAAGACAGACACTTAGACAGAAAGACAGACAGACAGACAGACAGACAGACAGACAGACAGACAGACAGACAGAAAGAGATGCACAAACAGTGAACAAGGAGTATGCACTGGTTATGGCGTAGGATAGGGAAGTGCTAGGAAATGCTAACAAAGGACTGACAAAAAGTCATTTTGGGAAGAATCTTGCTGAGTTAGAGCTAAGACAGCTCTAGAGGCAAAGATCTCTTTCTGTATGGCTTATCCTGGGAGTCAGGGGAAGAGGCTTGGGACTGTATGCTGTCTTTTGACTTAAAGAATAGTTATATGTAGAGGGAAATTTTTTTGAATCAGAATGTAGCAATTTGCTTGAATATCTGCTCTGAGACATAGCTTATGGTGTACCATGGAGAACCAGACTTGGAAGTTGTGCCCAGGCAAGAGACCAGTTGGGAAGAGAAGATCGTAACAGTGAGTTTATGTTTAGACAACATAACGTAGATATGTATACACCATGGGCCAAGATAGATGGTGCTGGAAATCCAAGAGTTAATGAGTGAGTACAAACCTAATGACTACAGGAATCAGTAAACAGTGGTAGAAGTCGTTTACAATGATTACTTGCAAAACTGACACATCTTTGTGATTCTGTATAAATATGTTCTTAAGAGGCTTGAGCTTACATTTTTCTCCTTTCCTGATGACAGTCTACCTCTGTGGGTATACCTCCAAAGGCTTGAGTGCCAGTGAATAAGTATGTATGGTTTATCCATGGATAATTACATTTTACTCCACCTCATGACCTCCCATGATTGCATTACTATCCTGGCCTGGAGATTGGACCTCTCAGGACCATGTGCACACCACATCCAATAGTACACAGTTTAATATATAGTATATCAGCTTTGCTCTGTTTTGTTCTCTTTCTTTCTTTATTGGTGGTTTGGTTTTGTATTGATAGGATATCTAAAAGTACACAGTTTGCCCTGTGTATGGAAGTATGCTTTAGCATACCGACTATTATATCATATTTAGCATACTATTATATAATCTGGGACTCAAATGACTCCAAAAGGTTTATCAGAGAATAGTTTCAGCTGATAAATAACTTCAGCAAAGTGAAAGGATAAAAATGGAGGCAGATGTTCACGTGTCTCCACCAGTTAAAGATAGTTTATATATCTAGGTTGGGTATTGGGTTACACTACTGATTGAGCATTACAATACATATAAAGCCTTTGATTAACATTTTTAAAAATTGTATAAAAGCAAAAAGGAAAAGGGGGCACAGGATAGGGGTTTTCTAGGGAGGGGAAATGGGGAAAGGGGACGGCATCTGAAATGTAAATAAAATATCCAATAAAAATGCAAAAAAATTAACTATAAATATTATCCCTCATTCATAAAAATGATAAATGAACTGAGAAAAAAATCAAGAAAACATCACACTTCACAATAGCCTCCAATAATATAAAATATCTAGATTGATATCTAGAATCTATAAAGAACTAAAACAAACTACACAAATTGTAAAAAGTACTCTGCTTTTCTTTTCCGGCATTTCACCCCCACACACACACATGTGCACACACAAACACACACATTGTTTTGTGTATCAGAAAAATCTAGTATCTGTAAATACAAGTGAGCATGAATATATTATAGTTTCATTTCATTAGTCTATTTCTAAATTATGTGGAAATGAACATGTTCAGTGTGAATGATATATTAATGCTTTAGTGATATTGTCCTTAGGAAACCTAGTGTGATGAAATATGCCAAATAATACAAAATGGACTAACCAACAGCAACTATAAAGACAATTAAAATTAACAGCCAGTTTTTTTTATGTACTAATATCTTATTTATGTGAAATATGTATTATCATAAAACATACAAATTGGTGCAGGATAGTGAAAATAACAATAAATATAACAATTTAACTGATAATATATGATATAGTAGAATAAAATAGATAAGATTTACTTATTAATAATAATTTGTAAAATTTCAATTGATCATAGAAAACAAAATGTTTGTATATTAGACTTTTCTTCTAATTATTAGCTTTTAACTGAAATCAACTTAAAGAAGAAATAAAATAAACAATTCAGTAAGTTTAATCTCACTTAGAATCAGAGACAGACAGACAGACAGACAGAGAGCTTACGTGTTTTTGAAAAGACAGATTACATGTTTTCAAAGTTTAGTCCAGACCAATGTGTGTGTAGGACCTGCCAGTAAAATCTCTACTAAATATTTAAATAGGTAAGATGGTATCAGTAGGTCCAATATCATTTTAAGTATATAATTCAGTTGATTATTCCAAAAGAATATCTATGTACATTAAGAAATTTAGTATGTCAAAATCTAAAAATAAATCTAGTTCTATTCATGTTACATGCCATCCAACAATGTTTCATTTTATTTGAAACATCTAAGACATTTGATCAATACAAGTCAGAGTTTAGATGACTGGAAAGAAATCATCATTTACCTTATAGTCACCTGTGTGAAGTATTTTGGGGTTGGTAGTTAAATACAACTGAAAGATATAGCTTGGATCCTAAATCTTTAGTTATTATCTTTCTGGCTTGCTGAAGTCAAGGCAGCCAGACTAGTGACTAATGGAAACAGAATACTTGTGTTCTGTTCACAAATATTGGTTATAGGATGGTATATCTAATGATATTTTAACATTGAATACATAAATATTCCAACAGTTTACCCAAAAACTCCCTAAAAAAGCATTGTGATCACCAAGAAATCTGGTTGCTGAGCAAAACAAACTAAAAAATAATCACCATTATTTGTTATGAGTAGTTACTCAAGTGTCTTTTACTTTTACTAATTATTAGCTTTTAACTGAAATCAACTTAAAGAAGAAATAAAATAAACAATTCAGTAAGTTTAATCTCACTTAGAATCAGAGACAGACAGACAGACAGACAGACAGAGAGCTTACATGTTTTTGAAAAGACAGATTACATGCTTTCAAAATTTAGTCCAGATGTGGACTTAACTTACTATAAGCTGTGTCTCTCAGAAGGTAGAAAGGTAGGCAAGAGAGATACATATATAATTTTTCAGGTTGGTATTGTAAGGCAATCTATAGTTCCTTATTACAATTCAAATGTAAAGAAAGAAGAAAGGCATAAAATTCAAGAGAAAGAATTGCTAAGTCATGGAGAAAAAAAAAAACTACGTCTTGAAAGATGCTAAACATTTACCATTTGAATACTCACTGTTGCAGATCAGTTGTGGAAACAGAACCAAGTCTGCTACAGTGTTAAGAATGACAGGTATTAAAAGATTGCTGAAGTACAAATAGTCTCTACAGAGGTTGTTTTTATAATGAGTAATGTATTAGGTAAGACATTAAAAGTTCAGCCTAGGTAAGTTGGGTAAATTGACTTTTGTGAAAATCTATCATATTACTATAGGAACTTCAGAGGAGATTTATTTATGGAAGAAATACAAAGAGCTGCAGAAAAACAAGATACCTATTTACTCAGTCACAAAAAAAAAAAAAAAACTAAGCAAAGAGTTAAGATGTATTTGAAAGTGGCAGCTACAATGAGCATCGATAATTTCCTTGGATAAAAGGTCATTCTGTTCAAACCTATCTGGGAGTGAGTTGGTGGCTGCATTCCTCAAGATTTGATCTTCACTATCCCTTGTCTGGTACTGATGCTCATCTAGCCTGTTTCTTCCATTTCAAAACCATCCTTTAGAAATTAATATATCTGTGGTTTTATTACCTCCCAGAGTAAATGAATTCGTTTTCTAATGTTCAGAGTATCTTTTCTTAGCAACACTCTCCCAATTCCTATTTGTATTCATATTGGTAGAAATTAGGTGCCTTTTGTTTCCTACAATAACAAAGTTTTGTTATAATTATGTTCTACCAACTTTTCTCACTTCTTAGTTCAGTTTTCACTCATTGGTTACCCACATGAGCTCCTCTCAGGTAATGATTGATTTCAGGTTCTCACAAAAGATAGAATCTAAATTCAGGATATATTATTAACCTGTTTTATGTACAAAACTTTCTTGGTAAGGGAAGAGGGCAGTCTGAGAATAATCTAAGCTTCTAAACATCAAGGTTGTTCGAGTGTGTTCAATGTTGCAAACTAAAGCAATATTTACAAAATAATCCATTTTGTGAGAGCAGCATAGTGAAGAATTTTGAAATCAGTGCAGTAGACTATTTACTCACAGGAACAGTCTAAATAAACATTTCTGGTAGTGTAACACAAATTGTTACTGAGTTGAATGTTTTCAGGGTCCTATGAGATCTGCTTGTCTGTCTTTCTGTCTGTCTGTCTGTCTGTCTGTCTACCTATCTATGGAAGGAAACAGAAAAACTACACATATACACATAGATGTTAGAGGAGGTGTAACTGTCAATGATTCTGATTCATTGTATATGGTTTCTTTAAGTTAGTAAAACAAAACAGTAGGACAAAGGGCTAAAACCATAACAAATAAAAATATATAAGTAACAATGCAAAACAAATCTAAATAGCGTATTAAGATATACACTTGGGGATGGGGAGAGGGTTCAGTGATTAACAGCACTGACTGCTCTTCCTAGAGGTCCTGAGTTCAACTGCCAGCAACCACGTGGTGGATCACAACTGTCTTCAATGCAATTAATGCCCTCTTCTTGTAGGTCTGAAGACAGCTAGAGTGTACTCATTTGCATAAAATAAATGAATGAATTTTTAAAAGTTATACATTATGCTAATTTAGTCATAGTTATGTAAATATAACTTAAAATATTTCACAGAAATCAGATCATAATGTAAATCAATATGTAATCTCTGTTATCTAATTTGATTGTCTTGCTTAGAAAAGACTGTTAAAAATTATTAAATAACACTATATGTGACTAAGCTTCCAATATGTGAAAAGAAATTCAGGCTTAGGTTTAGGCTTAGATATGGTGGCACATACCTTTACTCCCAGCACCCAGAGTATGCAGATTTCTGTTGTAGTCAATATATCAATAGGGCTTTTCTACCCTGTCTTTGATCATTTACTTCCCAGATAGAAGACATAAAACCTTTACATTTATAATAAAACTTAATAACATTAGAGCTGGGCAGATATCTACCCTCTAAGCTATTTGGTCTATTTCCCTGTAAATAACCCTTAGATATGACTTGTCATGTTCTGCCTAGACCAGTCTTACTCCAACTGTCCAGCCCTCATGGCCAGCTCTCACAATTCCTTACACCATGGCAGCTTCCCCACTCTCCATCTCCTCCCTGTCTTGTCATAGTTTCTGCCCCACACCTCAAGTCCAGGAACCAAAGTTACTCCTTCTGCCTGGCTGTAGGTTGTAAACATCACAGACTGTAAATCAGTATAAAAGCCAAACGAATCAAGGAAGTCTTGTATTAACAGTCCTATCTGAAGGTGTTCTAGAATCATGTCTATGTGGAAATACTATCAGGTTGGAAAAAGATCAATCAGGCAGAAAGCTGGAACAGCAAATCTCAGCATATCAGCATCTCTGAGGGTGAATCTTGTTAGTGTTGTATTCTTTGCCTTCCATTTTTTAGGAAATAAATAGTACAAGCAATATATAATACTATAAAGACATTTGTATGATATATGCAGTGTGCACCAATAAATTAAGGATGAATTTTTGCTCTCTGTTTGAGCAGGTAAATGACAACTAGCTAATTGAATTACCCACAACAGCTTTGTCCTTAAGCAGCAGCAGAAACTTTTTGCCCCTCCTTTAATTCATCAGAAGTTAGTTTGACCATATAATCAAGTTTCAAGATATATCTCCAATTATGTATGTAATAATAAGTCATGAGAATTCTGTAGCCACCAAGATTTATTGGTTATGTATAGATGAAGTTCTGGCTGGATGTACATATTCATGAATCAGTCAATTTTAGTGGTGATTCCAGAGATGGTTACACATTATACATGTTCATTTAGTCCTTTTGATTTCTGTCAAGAAGGATGTACAATACCATTCTACCCATTGAACATATAACCAGTTTGATATTGATAATTAAAAAAATCATCATGATCATCATCATGATCATCATCATCATCATCATCATCATCATCATCATCATCATCAGTTATTGAGATAGGTCAGCCTGGGCTAACTTGGATTTGCTCTGTTGATTAGTCTGGCTGTGAACTTACTAGGAACTTTTCTGTCCCTGTCTCTGACTCCCAAGTATTGAGATCAAAGGCATGAATTTATTTATTTAGTTTCCATGTACCTTTGAAAACAGTTATATCATTTTTTTATTGCTTCTTCAGGGAATATTATCTATCTGAATAAATATGACTATGTTCTTCTTTCTCTTTATACAAATTAATTTAATATTCTTTTCTATAATTAACTTTATTTAACTCTCCATATTTCTTATATAAGCATATTTTCAAGCAACATTTTATCTATTCCAGTGTTTTGCCTGGGTATATTCATGCATTAGGGTGATTTGTAATCAGTTCTCTTGTGGGAGCCCATGTTTAAATAGACTTTTTTTAAAGTACCCTGACACCATGTACACAGCAGAGATCTTTATCACCTGAGTGTCTAGACTGACATTGATCCCTAGAATCCAGAACTATCATTTAAAAAGTATCACTAAGTAGCTCGATGGAAGAGCACAGGCTGGTCAGCATTTAAGCCTGCCATTGTAGCTTATGAGTTCTGCTTGTTGTGTAGTCAGTTCTGGGAGGAGGGGTACATGTGTGTCTAATCTAACACTACAAACCACTGAAATCATGTTTGCCAAACTAGCATAGATTCCAGACTTTGTCCTGAACCTGCTACTGCTTGAGAATAAAACCAACAGTGGCCAAAGTACCATATTTCTCTGCCTCCCTAGTATTAAAGGGACAGTATTGTCTTTCATTCAAGAATTTGAAATCAATTGTGTTAAATCTTATTTCTGTAAGTGCTTGACACTCATTGGTTAGCCAATATGTTATAGTAAATACTTAATATCACTAGAGGGTTTACATCACATCTTTGATCATTTAGTTTTCAGATAGAAGAAAGAAAACCTTTATATTTTTAATAAGCCTTAACATAATTAGATCTGGACAGATTTCAATCCTCTAAGCCATTTGGTTTATTATATTATTAATAACCCTGAGATATGACATGCTGTGTTGTGCCTAGGCTATTCCTCTTTTCGCTGGCCAGACCTCATGGCCAGTTCTCACAATTCCTTAGCCCATGGCATCTTTCTCTGTATCCACCTTCTTTCTCTCTTCTCACAGTTTCTGCCTCAGTTCTCAAGTAAAAACTTGAAGATCCTCTTAACTCTCTTCTGCCCAAATATAGGATGAAGGTATCTTTATTATACCAATAGTTTTAAACTAAGGGAAAGGATTACATGAGTATCTTTTTACATCAAGGGACAACAAGCAACTGAAGGCCAGTATTTAGCATTACAATACATAGCATAAGAAAAATCTCAACAGATATGAAAACCTAGGAAAGGTAAGATATGTTCCACTTTAACCACCATCCAGCCAGAAGCTGTCAACTGTGGAGAGCCTGGCAGCACTCACAGTAGGACAGGCCCAGCTCAGCATGACTCATGAATGACCACATGGTTTTAGGCAACTCAGACAAGAAACATCCCCATGGACTCTGATGATAACACAGGCCTTAAACATTAATACAGACTCTGGCTGTAGTAGTACCATGGAACCAGACATGACTCCTTGTTGCAGCATGGTCCAAGATATCAACACATCTCATGGGGCAGCAGAAGTCTCTCAAATCATTAGTAGGGTATCTGCCCATGTCTTTCTAAAGCCTCTGAATGGGATCACGCAGAAAAATTAATTCCGGTTTCTGTAGTTCCTGACTTTGAGTTAGGGTCAGAGAGATTGCAAATGCCTTAAGAGCTCTCTGCTATATTGTCAGAATCTCTGTGTTTTTCTCTATTTTATAGCAATACTTCAACAGAGTCTTCAACTGAGAAACACTGAAAAACAAAACCAGCTATCAAATGGCAACCACACCAAATAGTTAAAAATAATATCATTGCTTATCAGAGTCCAAAGGCAAACAGCATAGGACTGGCTGATTTGTTCTGGCCAGAAAGAGACTACACAAAAGTCAGATCTAAAACAAAGTTCAAATTTGTTTTTCTGCTTCACCAAATAAGAAGCAAAAAGGATCTGCTGCTGCTTAAGAACAGAGCTTTGTGCATTATTTTCAAATTCTGCTTGCATCAGCTAGGTTCTGGTATCAGCAGCTGTCCACCAGCCATCTACTCAACTGCCTGCCAGCTTTCTACTGAGGCTTCTCAGATAGTTAACACTTTTCACATTAACACTGGGAGCAGTGATGGCTCTACACTGACAACGTACTCCCATGACCGGCTGTGCAGACCTGGTCTCTTTTGCCAGGTGACATAGCCCATCAAGACTTAGCTCTGAGATCATGCTGCTGGTGATTTCACTTCCATCCCTCCCATACCTCCAGCTGGCTTTGCTAAGCTGCCCCAAAACAGTCCCTCCTGAAACTCTCTGGAGTCTACTCATCACATTGACAGACTGCCATGGTGGCCTGCTTTCACCTGCCCACCTATCACCACAGATAGACAACACCAGACAATCTTAGTGTTTTTAAATCAGCCAGGTGACACAAACTCTTAACTCATCCGATATCCTATGTTGGATTTCTTCTGGTGGTGGATTCCACCACCATTTCTAATACCTCCTAGGCCTACATGGTGCCCATCCTTTTCTGTCACAGGCCTGGCCAAAAAAGTCTCTTTCTCTATCTTTTCTCCTCTCCTTCCTGCTTGAACCCAGAAATCCCACCTCTGAATCTTAGCCCAGCAATAGTCTTCAGTCATCTTTACTGAACCAATAAAGAAATAATTAGGGAACCTCTCCTACACAAAAACTCCAACAGATGCTACTCATTTTCGTCTTTCCTCTCCATCTCATGTGAGCTCACTGTGAGGGATAGACATCCCCAAAATATGTCTTTTTCCCTTTGTGGTTGCCATTTAATTATTGGGCTAGCAGGTCCCAACCTATTCCCCCAGTCAGATATTGCTACCTGTCCTTAACAAAGTAAACTAAAAGAGCCAAATTGATAACAGAAGGCAGAAAAGGATATATTTCAGTGTGCCACATTGGGAAAAAGAACAAAGAAATGCAAAGAACCTCTCATGCCCTCAGGGTTATTATCCTCATCTGCTTTCTTGATGATATGCATTTGACTGTCAGAAGATGGAGTTTCAATGCACTTTTAATTTGGCCGTCTCCAAATTGTTTAATATTTTTCTAATATTTCTTGGTATCCTGAGTATTGTTTATTCATTTCACTAGCACATTTGTTAATTAGACAACTTAAACTTTGAATATTTAGAGTTTACAATGCTTTTGATGTTCTTGAAATTAACTTCCATTCTTATGAATATTTAGCAATGATGTTTCCAACTTTTAGTGCTGTTTCTTTATCCTATAAATTGTTTCCTTTATTGTAAGGAGATTTTAGTTTCATACAATTGTTGGGCCGTGGAAGGATATCTTGGTTCTTGGGTTATGGGTGTTCAGAAATGCCCCAGAACCCAGGCTCCTTACACGAGGTCTAATCTCCATTGAACCTGCACCCTTCAGTCACATAGGGCACAGGTAGAGGGCATGATTAGAGAGATTTACATACTAATGAGGTACCTGAAGGCCAGAGGCTGGAACCAATTAAACACACTTCCCCAGCCCCGCTCTTTCTCCCTGCTATTTAACTCAGAACTGCCCTGGGTTTTACTAGGGTGTGCATCCAGATCCATCCACCATCCATCATGCCAATAAACCCATTTTTGAAACCCAAGGACTTTCTTGTGTTTGGGGTCGCACCATGAGGAGTCATGGAGAGGCCTTTAGTGAGTCGGCATGCTTAACTTCCAGCCTGGAGGAATTCTCAGAGTTCTGCATTTCCCAGCAGAATTACTTACAGTTGGCTCCCCAAATATGGGGCACGAACACCCATGCATCTACAAAAACTGTCCTGGCCAAGTCTGCTAAGCAGGTATACTTTCCATGAGGCTTTGTGCCAGAGCTCTCCCCTCTCAGTGCACGACGCATGCTCCCTGCCTCCATCCTGCCAGGTATCCCAAGACCCCCAGATGGTGGCCAATCTCAGTTTATGGACCTGTTGCCATGTGCCCCCACCCCCATGATGGCTGGAGCCCAGAACAGAGATTCTCACCAAGAGTCCTGCTCCCACCCCTGCTAAAATCAGGCTGAGTTTGTTCCCTGCCCAAGTGTGAGCCCCAAGTCTGCTTGGTGTGGTGTGAGCACATCTGCTTTGCTTCTGCTCCTCTGCGGTAGACACAGCCTCCTTGAGACATCCAACCCTGACAAAAGATTGCTTGACCAATGTGAGACTCAATCACCCATGCAACCAAGCAAGTACAGTAACCTTTCTCCTGTGGGATGCTGCCAGAGCCTTTTTCTTCTCAACTCACCCTCATTTCTCTCAGCTGTGGGCTATCCAGTTGCGCTTCCACATGCCCCTATCTCGGTCCTTCCATGACCTCTCGGCAGTCCGAGAGCCCAAGGGCTTGAGACCAGTCAATCCCCACAAGCCTTCTTGCCTGGGGGTCCCCATCCAAGAACCCTAAACCCCACAAAACTTCAGACTGAATGAAAACTTCCCCCTGCCAGATGGGGCCCATAGTGCCCACCAGTGCAGTGTGAAACCAACTCAGTTAAAGATCCCACACTTCTGCTTCTTCCATACTGAGCCACAGTTCCAGTTGACTGAGCTGTGACAGACTCATGAACCCACAACACAACAGAGACTCACACCGCACATGCTCACATGCGAGCCTACGTTATTCCCTACAAGTGGTAGAGGATGCAGGGAGAGCCAGCTCCAAGAGTGCCCCCCCACCACACTGGTACCCACAAAAAAAAGCCTCTCCACAAAACTTCAGGACAGTGAGTAACTGCCAACCTAGTTCACAAGACTAGGCAGGCTTCTTTCTGTCTTTCTAACATCTTAGCTATCAATAGCTCCTGCCTAATTCAAAAAAATCTAAGTTCCTCTCTTTCTCTCTCCATGTGTTCCTTGTCAGCTTCTCTGCTTTAACTCCTCTCTCTTCCTCTTTCTCTCTGTCTCTCCCTCTCCATGTGCTCTCCAGCTCAAAGGCAAGATGGCGGCAACTCCCTAGCCTCCACTTTGCTCATCTCCCAGCTCCACAGAAAGGGCTCCTTCACAGCTAACAACTGTCTTTCAAGCCACAGTGCCTGCTGTGACCCCCCCCCCCAGGAATCTTTCCCTTGACCTCTTTGATTTTGAAGTCTCAGGAGCGCTGACTTCAGCCTTTGCACGCCGCCTGCTAATGTAAGTTTCTTTCTCTCTTTCTCCCCACATGTTCTCCAACACAACAAGATGGCGGTGGCTTTCTAATCTTCGCTCTCTGCTCCTCCCCCCAGGGGTGCCTGCTAGCTTCTCAAGAACACTGACTCCAAACTCTAGTTCCCAGTGTTTCTCCCCCAGGGAGTCAGTCTTTCACACACAGCCTGTTAGCATAGGCTTTTCCCCTTCTCCATCATTTGCTACCAGCTAGAGCTACTTAGCCCAGCCTGCTCACCTATAGCAAACCTTGTTTGCTCCCTTCACCCTTGTGTTCCTCACAGTTTCTTCATCTCGGATAAGAACGCCAGGCCGAGCCTGATTGCTACCTGCCAGGTAGCTTCTTCCCCTGCTCCCTCCACCATTTGCAGCAGACTACAGCTATTTGGCTTAGCCTGCTTGCCTTAGGCAACAGGGGCAAAACCCTGCTTGCTACCCAATCCTGTGTTCTTTAGACAGTTTCTTTTGTGTGGCTAGAAACTCCAGGTTGAGCCTGAAAAAATGCAGGCCACCTGCCAGTTTACCTCAGGAGCTGCCAACTCCAATCCAGCTTCCACATGTCTCTCCCATAGGCACAGCCTTTCACTCTTTTTGACTCTTGGCTCTCTTATCAAGCCTATATGTCTCTTCCTCTAAGCTTTCTTCAAAGTTAGCCTTTTCTCTATCTCTACATTTAAGATTTCTAAGAAAAACAAAGGGGAAATACAGGACCTCTCTGTCAGAGCACCCAGATGCCACATGGCAGAGCAAGACCTTCCCCCTCTGCTTCTAAATCCCCCATTAGTGCTTCTTCTCCCCAACAGGAAGACTTGCAACAAGTTTCTGTTGTTTTTCTTCCTGTTTTTCAAGCAAAAATTTGAAACCTTTCCTTTTCTCCCTAACAGGAACACCTAAAGAAACAATGTTTGTGCTTTTTCAACTGAAATTTTTCTTGTTTTTTTGTTTGTGTTTCCTTTTCTCTTTAACACTCGTGATATATGTCCAATTTTTTTTTTTAAACTTTTAAGATTTCTTTAAGGTTCAAAAGTCATCCAATCTACTTCCACAGGTTAAGTCAACATGCTGATCAACATTTTTCAGCTCTTAATGAACAACTAGTTCCCTTTTACAGACAAAACTGTTGCTGCCTACCCCAGATGCATAATTAACATGATGTTTTTCTTCCTCAGTCATCCAAAGCAAACTCAAAGGTGTCTTCTAAGACTGAATTTCCTCAAACATCATTGCTTTTCTAGGATCTCAATGACAGACCATGACATGCTTACTCCTGAATAGCCTAATGCTTGCTACACACCTTTGCAGACATCCCCCTGCCGGAGTGCTGCTTTCCTGTTATTATCCTATAGGTGCTCCCATATGTTCAGCAGAGACAATGCCATCTCCGGGAACCTACCTGGGATGCCAAGCTACCTTCTTCCAGCCACCTCTTCTGACTGAAGACCCCAGAGATACACGCTGAGACCCAGACTTTCACACTGAGATCCAGAGACACATGCCGAAGACTCCAGAGACACATGCCAGACCCAGAGATGCTCACTACAGAAGACAGATCCAGAACTTCCAGCTGTAGATGAACTCTTTTGCCCAAGTCACATAGCTAAAGCTACATGTTAGTAAGGAAAACATAGTGTCTATTTAGATTAATCAGATGTTATTACCCTCAAACTGTACCACCTGTGTTTAATTGTTTCAATGATCCCTTGCCTTTCTAACCCCCAACCCCAGCTTCCCCTACCCTGTGGCTTAATTGTGCCATACCCTATGGCCTTCATAGTGTTTTCTTTTGACTCCCTCATCTAAATTTTTCACTAAAAGAGAGTGAGATGTTGGGCCATAAAAAGGTAATTTGGTCTCCCAGTAGAGTGCTGGGTTTGAGATAGCCAGGGACCCAACAGGACATTGCCTGTCAGGGGTGGCATATATCTCCCCATGCTCCTGGATTCCAGACTACTCCATTTGGTTCACATCTCTCATTAACACAGAGTTGCTCCTCCTTTTATGAAAGAAAAGATAGTGGGATGTCAGGCCATGGAAGAGTATCCTGGTTCTTGTGGGTGTTCAGTCACACCCCCAGAACCCAGGCTCCTGACAGGAGGTCTAATCTCCATTCAACCTGCAACTTTCAGTCATGTGGGGCACAGGTAGAGGGCCTGATTAACAGGCCTCAGGCCCTAGATAAATTTACATACTAATAAGGTACTTGAAAGCCAAAGGGTGGAGCCAATTAAGCATACTTCCCCAGACCCTCCCCTCTCTCTCCCTGCTATTTAACTTAAGACTGCCCTGGGTTTTATGGGGGGTGCATCCAGATCCAGCCACCATCTGCCATGCCAGTAAACCCATTTTGGAAATCCAAGGACTTTCTTGTGTTTGGGGCCACAACATGAGAAACTGTGGAGCCACAGCAGCTGGGCTTAACTTCCAGTTGGAGGAATCCAGAGCATTCTTAGCCAACTACCAAGAGCTGGAGGAACCCTGTGTTCTACAGCCGCAATTACCTACATACAATTCAATTGGCAATATTTTCCATAGTTTCCTGTGCCATTGGACTCTTTTCAGGAAACCCTTAACTGTATCCACATTTCCATTTGAGTTCTTGATTGTGCTCAGTTAGTTCTGCCTGTTATAGAATTATATGGTGAGAATATTCAAATGGAGATGTTAAATATGAATCCATGCTTCATTTTAATTATATAGCAGCTTTTAGTTTTGCTTAAAGACAAATAGAATAGATAAATGAAGTACACATGTGTTCAATCATTAACTATAGGGATGAGAAATAATTGTGCAAGTAATATATTACTCATAAACCTGTGCTACAAATATTTGTCAAATGTCATAATCTGTTGAAGGATATTTGATCATGATGTAAACATAGGGATTGTGTTCTTTACTAGAAAAAACAATTTCTAGTTGTGGTATGGATTAGCCTTAGCACATAACTTTAATCCAAGAGCTGTCTGTTATTTATAAGGAGGATGAAATCAAGTCAACTATAGGTTAAGAGGCAGAGCAAACATCCAGTTGGCAGGGAAAGAACATATAATAAAGCCACAGAGAATAAGTAGAAATCAGCAGGACAAATAGACACGGAGAGTAGAAGGGAGGGACATTCAGCTTGAGATGTTTGTTAGATGGCATGGAGAAGAATTTTCTTTTGGCACATTGGTTGTGGAAGATGGTCAGCTGTATTTTTCTTCTGCCTCTATGAGCTGGCCAGCACCTCAGCATCTGGCTCCTCATTATTTATTGAAAAAAAATTAAATGTTTAAGATTTTGTTAAAAGCAACATTTGCTATTCCAATGCATGGGTTGACCACATTTTCAGAGAAATCATGCCTGCTGTAAGCAAACAAAGAAGTCATTAGATTTGATATCTCACTTGGAAGTCCTCAAAGAGAAAGTTAAGTATGAGAAATACTATAACACAAAGCACTTGGACACTGTATAGAGATAGTTTAGATGGCTTGAAAATAGAAACAGAAAATTAAAAAGTTAAAAGACTTAACTGAAATTCACTCAATAGCATCATTATTATTGTAGTTTTGTTGTGGTTGTTTTTGTATTTGATACTTTATCATTAATATACATACTAGCTTTCCATATCCTCTAAAAGGAAAAAAACCTTTAGAGATACAGGAAAAACAACTATGAAAAATTGACTGATAAGACATAAGTCTTCAAAGATTTATAAATAAAAAGTAAGAGAAATGCTTAAATATGGACAGAAGAATTTTAAAAAGCCTTTGAAATTCTTGTCTTTCTTAGAAATAAAAGTAAGAAAAATACTCACACAAAGACAGGGAAATAGATAAGAACCTACTTTAACACCTCCTGATGAAACTTAAAAGAAATTGGCCCAAGGTTTTTACAGTTACAAACCATAGTTTCTCCATCTACTGTTCAAGACCTACAGGCAGTTGGTAGATACCCCCAAGTTGATAAAAAAAAATTAAATGGAATTTTATACACATATTAGGTGTGAAGAAGTTAAGATAAGTAATTGTTTTATAATGTTTGCATTGACACTGTTGGGGTGCAGGAATTGCCTCACAAACCACACAAATATTTATTGAAGTTAGACAGGTATAGTATATTAAGCATATGCCCCAGAGCTGGTTGACAAATGTCAAGGTCAAGATTTGAGACACAAACTATGACAGTGACTTAAGATCATATGAAGTTTTAAAGCCTAAAATCCACAAACATCTGTGTCAAGATATTCCACCATGATTTAAGAATAGAGAAATTTCTTAACACCAACACTTTGTTTAAGATTTATTCTCTTCCCATTGACTGGAATATTCAACTGCTTTAGGATATTTGCTTTGTTGAATGTTCATATTTTAACTAATCTACCAGAATGGAACTTGTCTTGTCTCAGATTCATGTCTTAACTGCCCAACTACGTTGTTACTTTCTTTCAAGTAGGATGTCAGGTACCAGGGACAATCAACTAATACTCAAAATGGAAGTCTGTTTCTAAATAGTTTCTTACATTAGTGTAGGTTTCTCACTTATATTAGTGTTCATCCAAGCAGCAACGTATACCATAAAAAGCTTATGAAGAGGTGTAGGAAATTCAGGTGGCTAGTTGATTTGAGTCAAAATTTATTTTTGGTAATTATACAAAGTATTTCTACTGACTCCTATTATGTGTGAGATTTAAGGGCACAAAATGTGTAATCAACCTGGAAATGAGAAATTTCCTATGAACTTCAGAAACTTATGAGAAAGTTTTCTTTTAATGGAAGTCTACCGAGATAACAATTCCCTAGGTCTTAATGACCCTATGTGAAGAAGATAATAAATTCATGAACAACTTAGAAGAGAATTATATTCCAAGACTGGAAAGATTTGACAACAGCAATATTAGAAAGTAGTTCTCAGTTACAATGGCAAACATGATGGAAAGAAAAAGCTAGGCCCATAGAACAATGACATAAGACTAGAAGAATTGGTATTTCCCAGGATCAGTTACTTGGTGAAGGTCAATATAATGAGTTACAAAGGAAATTTGAATTTGATAATCACATAATGGAGCTATGTTGTTTAGCAGATTTAAATAGGTGAAACAAAGCAGGTAGAATGTTTGATGAAAAATAATTTTGCTTTGATGGGGATTACAAATTGCTGCAGAAAAAAAATAAAAAGATGAGATTCAAACAATTATCTAGAATTCAAGACAAGCTTACACAAAATTCAACCAACGAACAAGTCAGGAAAGATAAATTATAAACTCTAAGTCATTTTCAAATATTGCTGGGACATATTATCTGGCTTGGTTCATAATTGGTTTAGCTATTCATGTACCATGAATATATATTTGCAAATTTCAATAAACAACTTTTTAAAGTTCTGAAAAGATTGATTCTTTAATTAAATATTTCTTCGAAGTTATGCTATTATGGGGACACCTATAAAAATTAATACTGACAATGCTCTAGCATGACTCCCGAGTAAATTGGAACTTGGTTTTTTTTTTTTTTATTTTGCAACACTTAGCTAATTAATAGTTTACTGATCATTCATCAGCTACTGATAGGAGCAAATAGAAAGAAGCAACCTATAAACTAGAGGATGGAATAACCATTACTAAGGATGAACTCAAAAAATCAGTGCTGCATCTCACTAAAATCAGAGACTAGACAAGGCTGCCCACTCTCACCCTACCTATACAATATAGTACTGGAAGTCCTAGCTAGAGTCATTAGACAACAAAAGGAAGTCAAAGGGATACAAATAAGAAAGGAAGAAGTCAAAATTTTTCTATTTGCAGATGATATGATAGTATAGTTAAGTGACCCTAAAATTTCTACCAGAAAACTCCCAAATCTGATAAACAACTTCAGTAAAGTGACTGGATAAAAAATCACCTCAAACAAATCAGTAGCCTTCCTATACTCAAAAGATAAACAGGCTGAGAAAGAAATTAGGGAAATGACACCCTTCACAATAGTTACAAACAATATAAAATATCTTGGAGTGAATCTAACCAAGCAAGTGAAAGATCTGTATGACAAGAACTTCAAGTCTCTGAAGAAAGAAATAGAAAAAGACCTCAAAAGATAGAAAGATCTCCCTTGCTCCTGGATTGGCAGGATTAATTTAGTAAAAATGGCCATCTTGCCAAAAATAATCTAAAGATTCAATGCAATCCCCATCAAAATTCCAAAACAATTCTTCATAAAGATAGAAAGAACAATTTGCAAATTTATTTGGAAAAACAAAAAACCCAGGATAGCGAGAACTATTCTCAACAACAAAAGAACTTCTGGAGGAATCACCATCCCTAAACTCAAACTGTACTACAGGGCAATAGTAATAAAAAGTACATGATATTGGTACAGAGACAGGTAGGAAGGTCAATGGAATAGAATAAAAGACCCAGAAATGAGCCCACATACCTATGGTCACTTTATCTTTGAAAAAGAATCCTTTTTCCATCCAGTGGAAAAAGGACAGCATTTTCAGCAAATGGTGCTGGTTCAACTGGAGGTCAGCATGTAGAAAAATGCAAATCGATCCACTCATATCCCCTTGTACAAAGCTCAAATCCAAGTGGATAAAAGACCTTCACTTAAAACCAGATACACTGAAACTAATAGAAGAGAAGGTGGGGAAGAACCTCGAATACCTAGGCACAAGGGAAAAGTTTCTGAACAGAACACCAATCACTTATGCTCTAAGATCAAGAATTGACAAATGGGACCTCATAAAATTGCAAAGCTTCTGTAAGGCAAAGGACATTGTCGATAAGACAAAACGGCAACCAACAGAGTGGGAAAAGATCTTAACCAATCCCACATCCTATAGAGGGCTAATATCCAAGATATACAAAGAACTCAAGAAATTATACTTCAGAAAACCATACAACCCTATTAAAAATGGAGAACAGAGCTAAACAAAGAATTCTCAACAGAGGAAATTCGAATGGCTGAGAAGCACCTTAAGAAATGCTCAACGTCCTTACTCATCAGGGAAATGCAAATCAAAACAACACTAAGATACCATCTCACACCAGTCAGAATGGCTAATATTAAAAACTCAGGTGATAGTAGATGCTGGCGAGGATGCAGAGAAAGAGGAACACTCCTCCATTGTTGGTGGGATTGCAAACTGGTACAACCACTCTGGAAATCAGTCTGGCGGTTCCTCAGAAAACTGGACATAGCATTACCTGAGGATCCAGCTATACCACTCCTGGGCATATACCCAGAAGACGCTCCAACATATAATAAGGACATACACTCCACTATGTTCATAGCAACCTTATTTATAATAGCCAGAATCTGGAAAGAACCAAGATGTCCATCAACAGAGGAATGGATACAAAAAATGTGGTACATCTACACAATGGAGTATTACTCAGCTATTAAAAATAATAAATTTGAGAAATTTATAGTTAAATGGACGGATCTAGAAATTATCATCCTGAGTGAGTTAACCCAATCATAAAAGAACACACATGGTATTTACTCACTGTTCAGCGGATGTTAGCCCAAAAACTTAGACTAGCGAAGACTCAACCCACAGACCATGTGAAACTCATGAAGAAGAAAGACCAAGAGGGGATGCCTCAGTTCTACTTAGAACCAGTAACAAAAATACTCAAGGGAGCAATTATGGAAACAAAACATGGGACAGAAACTGAAGGAGGAGCCATCAGGACACCATTCCACCTGGGCATCCACCCCATGTACTGTCACTTAAGCTAGACGTTGATGTGAATGGCTGGAAATGCATGCTGTCAAGAATATGATATAGCTGTCTCCTTAGAGATCTGCCAGAGACTGACACACTCAGAGGACGATGCTCACAGCTAACCACTGATAAGATCAAAGGTTTCCCAATGGAGAACTTAGAAGACTGAAGGAGCAGGAAGTATTTGTGACCCCAAGAGGAAAGTAACAATACCAAACAACCAGAGCCCCCCAGAGTCTAAACCACCAGCCTGGGAGCACATAGGGAGGGACCTACGACTCTAGCGGTATATGTAGTGGAGGACGGCCTTGTTGGGCATAGGTGAGAGAGGATATACTTGGTCCCAAGAAAAACGAACACAGAATGGGAGGGGGAATGTGAGGGTGAGGAGGGAGTAATGGGGGTGGGGGTAGGTGCGGGCACAGCCTCAGAGAAGGGAAATAAGGAGTGAAGATGGAATAAGGGGTTCCTGGGTGGTGGGGGAAATGGGATAAGAGGATAAAACTTGAAATGTAAATATTATAACCAACTACATAAAAGGGGGAAAAAAGCTGTTAGAACCAACATCTTTTTAAAAAAAATGTCAGCCCTCTAGAAAAAAAAATTTTTTTTTCTTGATATGAAAACTTGTCCAGAGAATTGTATATTGAAGAATACACAGCCATGGTGTATCTACTCATCAAGCAAAATGAGCAGACCTATTCAAACCTCCGGTGTCTGGGAATTCCATCTGGGTGCAGTGAAGACAGTGTCAGAAGCTTATCAATTTACTTTCCCCCTGCACCCCTCTTCTAATATCTCAATGCTCGTAATCAGCTTGAAGAAGTTAAAGAAGAGTCAGTGCCCCTATTTCTTAGGCTTGGGGACTAAGGTGGTTAATATTAGGCTGTCTCTCTGGGGAAAAGTAGTGGTTTTGTTGGAACAGGGAGGATTAGCTAGGATTTATGGCATAGCCATAACCTATTGGTAGAAATCTGTATAATTTAGTATCAAGATGAAGTTATAATTTCTTAAATGGTACAAAATTCACTTGGATTTCAAATTTAAGGTTTTCAATGATATAAGCTTCTTATTGATATGTAAGTGAAATGAATATTGATACTCTCCTAGGCATTGTGCCTGTATAACACATTTAGAAATACAAGGTTTAGACCCAGTCCTTCTTCAACTTTTTTTTTAACTGATTTGGGATGGTTAGCCTGTGAGTTAAGGGACTATAGCAAATTCATGACTATGAGTTTATTTTTAAGGTGTTTTCTATATTTTATTTAGAAATAGCTGAGAGGAGTTAACAGACAACAGTCCAGGTTACCTTACATGGATAGTTGGATTTCAAAACGTCAGAAATCCATAGAATTGACATCAAAAATATTTCTATATTAACGTTCATCTTGATTAGAGACCTGTCTGCTCCTGACAGCTACCTGTCTTGGATTCTAAGAAGAAATTGAGCATCCTTGGAGTTACTCCAGTTGTGGTGTGATAGCCACTAGGCAAGAATTGCCTCTCTCCATCTACAGACAAATTACTGTCCAGAAAAGGACACACTTGCAGAATAGTCGACTGATTATATCTGCCTAGACAGAGTAAACAGCCCTTAATAATTCTGCAGCACTAAGGTCTGTCAGATGAATTTGGGCCAGAAGGCTGAAGATTTGATGCTCCAATGTTTGGTAGCATAGGGGCTGTCCGAGTGTTCAGTGGTCTCTATAAATTGGCTAAGTTTTAGAAGCTATGCTTAGTGCTTCCCATAACTTCAGTTAATCTAGTTATTTTGGATTTCTGATGGCGTTGAAGACCTATAGACTCATAGCCAATCCTGGCTATTTACTTTGAGAGAAAAGATTTGAGTGGATGGTTTTCAGCTGACATTTCTTCTAAACCCAAGAAAAAGCCAGGTTCAAAATTAAGTGTTTTAGTCAAGAGAGACGACAGAGATTCTGGTTAGTCAAAAAGAGGAGGGACTGGGTATTAAGACTATCTTGTACCTCACTGGTACAAATAGGAGTAATTATGCTCTAATTGTATTTTGTGAGAAAAGTTTTATTTTAACAGGAAGGGTAATATGTAGAAAGAGCTAAGGGGGAAGGAGCACCGAGAGGAAAAGATGGAGTAAGGAGAGAAGTTGAAGTAGATGAGAAGCTAGGTAATGAGAGAGAAAAAGAGAGAGAAAGAGAGAGGGAGCATGGAGGCAGAAGTTCACATGTCTCCACCAGTCAAGATAGTTTACATAGCTAGGCTGGGTATTAGGTACACTTCTGATTGAGCATTACCATACTTATAAAGTCTTTGATTAACATTTAAAAAAATTGTATAAAAGCAAAATGGAAAAGGGGGCACGGGATAGGGGTTTTCTAGGGAGGGGAAATGGGGAAAAGGGTTGGCTTCTGAAATGTAAATAAAATATCCAATAAAAAAAATTTAAAAAAAACTGATGAGACCTAAGAATCAGATAACAGAAAAAAAAAGGAATAAAAGCTCATCACTACTTTTTCTTCAAGTGCTTGAACCCATCTGGGTTGAAATTCTATAACATTTGTTCATGCTTCCACAGTCTCTATAAGTTCATATTCACTTCATTCTCGCTGTATCTGGAAGACACTGTTTTGGACTCATTTATTTCCTCTGGCTCTTAGAATTTTTTTCTTTCCTTCTGCATAGATCCCCGAGCTTGGTGGTAATTGTGGTTGATGAAGACATCTCACTTAGGACTGAGTACTTCTAAATTTCTCACTCATTGTGCATTGTCCAGTTTGGAGTCTCTGTATTAGCTTTTATCTACTGCAAGAAAAATATTCAGATGATGATTCAGTGAGAAACTGATTTAAGAGTATAGTAAAATGTCATAACATGTAGTTTTATTTCTTTGTGACTTTAGCAGAACAGTAGTATTTTGTTTTTCCTTAAATCTATGGCCTATGTAGTTTCAAGTTCTTGGATAGCAAAGAGTGAGAGGCATTACTTCCATCTCCTAGATCAGGTCTTATGTCCAATCAGGAGTGGTGGGTCACTCCCACAATATGTGTACCATTATTGCCCCAGCATATAATGTAGGCAGATAACCATTGTGAATATCAAGCACTGAAGCTAGATTCATGATTATCTTTCTTCTCTTGTGGTTATAAGAGTACATTCCAGGACAATGAATACTAGACAATGTATATAAAACTTTTAGTTAACTATCAATTCAACTGCCCCATGTTCAGTGATATATTACTTTTAGCAGTACAGCCATTTGCCAAACCAATCAATAGCCTTGGAAATAGCATGACATGTTTAGCAGTTTTCATTGTGCTGTTCGGCCATACATCAACTAGATGTAACTCATTCCTGTTGATAGACATTTCAATGGGTGGCATCATTTTTCTAGCTGGGGCTTGGTCTCCTATTGTTTGGTGACCACATAAAATTTCTTTCATAAACATATATGTTTTACAAATCATTTAAAATAGTAGCTTTCCATATGGACTTTAAGATTTCCCTGATGTTATTGCTAACAAATGTTATGTCCAAACTAGGCCCATGACATAAATGTGCTGGTGACAATGTCTAAAAGAAAAGAACTTGTCTAAATATACAGAAGGACAGTTACCTATGCAAACAGCCTAAATTTAGTATTCCACAGGCATCTTATAAGACATGTTTTGTTTTTTTCTAGCTCCATCCATTTACCTAATAATTTTATATTTTTCTTTTTTAACAGCTGCATAATATTCCTTTGTGTAGATCTAACACATTTTCTTCATCCATTGCTGAAGACAGTAAACATATCTGTCCAGAGACATCGATTACACTTCTGACTGTAGGGAGTCATTGGTAGGGACAATTTATAAACCAATCAACAACTCTTCACAGAAGTGGTCAGTACATATTTGGATAGTTGAAGTCAAAGAATATATTATTTGAATCTGGGTACAAGTAGAACATCCATTTGAAAGTCAGTCCCTGGCCTGGAACTTCTTACTTCTTGATCAGAATGGGTGATTATTCTTATTTTCATAACTCTGAATATATATTCTCTTCTTCTTTCTTAGATGATTATACCCTTTCTATCCAGGATGAAAATACTCTTTCCTGTATTTCTATGACATCCCTCTATTGTCTCCATATGATTCTTATTTTTCCATGAGGACTCCATTGCCCCTAAAAACCCATTGTGCAAGCTGTAATTAGGATGCACCAATGGTCTATTGTTACAAAGGTTTTGCTAGGAATGTTAGGCATTAAGAAATCTAAAATTTCCGGGCAGTGATCGGTGGTTCAGGCCATAAATTCTAGTACACATGAAACCTAGATAGTTGTATTTCTCTGAATTTAAGGCCAGCCTTGTTTAGAAAGTGAGTTTCAGGACAGCCAGAGTTAGAAAAAGCAAAAGTGTATTGAACCTACCACCTTCCAAAAAACCCTAAAATATCACTTTTCAGTCACTTCTAATATATTTTTATTATCCACTTCCATTATTTCTGCCTTTAATTTCTGATGTTTTCTTCAGCTTCTCAGACTTCATTTTTTACTCTTTCTCTCCCTCCCTCTTTTCCTCCCCCTTTCTCTCTTTCTCCTTTCTTCTCGCCTTCCTTCCCTCTCTTTATCCCTCCCTCCCTTCCTCCTTCCTTTGTTCCTTTTTTCCTGCCTTCCTTCCTTCATTCCTTCCATGGTGATGAGTCAAAGAACTCCTTCATACAGTAAGAATTCCAGACATATTTTAACATCTGTGTATGCCATTCTTCAATTCTCTATCATATCCTGCTCTTTTTATACTCCTTCAACTATTCTCCAACAACTCAATCACTTGAACTTCAGGTCTCTGCTCTTTATCACAGGGGTGCATGAGATAGATAGCTCTATTATTGTCTATCACAGTACCTGATATAATAATAGGATATCATTATTGATGGTTTTAATCTCCACTTAAAATAAACCAGAATATCTCAGTAGGGAGCCTCCCCAAAATAATTGTTCTTCACAATATCAACATCCTAGGTAATCGAAAAAAAATGGTCTGGTAAAAGGAAAATCATTTCTCCCTTTTTTTATAATTGTCCTTACTTCTCAGTATTCACGCAATTTGTCCTGCAGCTATTGTTTTCTTCTCTGATATCAGGACAAGTGTTTCCAGGCTTTCATTGTAGACAGAAACCTTTCAGAATTTTATTTCCAGATTGGGACTGTAGAGGCACCTATTCTGTTTAACTGGATATTTAACGAATGTCATCCCACCTGCTGACACAAATATGGAGGAGTTTAGTGGTTGTTCAGGTACTCATTAAAAGTTTCTAGTAATCACTGTATTCTCAGGTCACATGTGTGATTCTGTTGGTGTTACTACATTAAAACAGACTTTGTAATTTCAAATACACACACACACACACACACACACACACACACACAGTCTTCACTCTAACTTCTCCATTGGGAAACCCTTGATCAGATCAGTGGTAGCTGTGAGCATCAGCCTCTGAATGTGTCAGTCTCTGGCAGACCTCTAAGGAGACAGCTATATCAGGCTCTTGTCTGCATGCACTTCCTGCCATGCAGATCCGTCACCTTTGATGACTGTACATGGGATGGATACCCAGGCAGAATGGTCTCTAGATGGCCCCTCTTTCAGTTTCTGTCCCACAATTTGTTTCCATATTTGCTCCCTTGAGTATTTTTAATACTTCTAAGTAGGACTGATGCATCCACACTTGGTGTTCCTTCTTGAGTTTTATGTGGTCTGTGAGTTGAGTCTTTGCTATTCCAAGCTTTGGGGCTAACATCCACTTATCAGTAAGTAAATACCATGTGTGTTCTTTTGTGATTGAGTTACCTCACTGAAAATGATAATTTCTAGATCCATTCATTTACCTAAGAATTTGTCTAATTCATCATTTTTAATAGATGAGTAATACTCTATTGTGTAAATGCACCACATTTTTTGTATCCATTAATCTGTTGAAAGACATCTGGGTTCTTTCCAGGTTCTGGCTATTATAAATAAGACTGCTATGAACATAGTGGAGCATGTGTCCTTGTTATATGTTGGAGCATCTTCTGGGTATATGCTCAGGAGTGTTATAACTGGGTCCTCAGGTAATGCTATGTCCAGTTTTCTGAGGAACCGCCAGACTGATTTCCAGAGTGGTTATACCAGCTTTCAATCCCAGAAACAATGGAGGAATGTTCCTCTTTCTCCACATCCTTGCCAGCATCTACTATCACCTGAGATTTGATCTTAGCCATTCTGACTGTTGTGAGGTGGTATCTCAGGGTTGTCTTGATTTACATTTCCCTGATGACTAAGGATGTTGAACATTTCTTAAGGTGCTTCTCAGTCATTCGAGTTTTCTCTGTTGAGAATTCTTTGTTTAGCTCTGTACCCCAATTTTAATAGGGTTATTTGGTTGTCTGGAGTATAATTTCTCGAGTTCTTTGTATATCTTGGATATTAGGCCCTCTAAACGATGTAGGATTGGTAAAGATCTTTACCCAATCTGTTGGTTGCCATTTTGTCTTATTGACAATGTCCTTTGCCTTACAGAAGCTTTGCAATTTTAAGAGATCCCATTTGTCAATTCTTGATCGTAGAGTATAAGCCATTGGTGTTCTGTTCAGGAATTTTTCCCCTGTGCCTAGGTATTCGAGGGTCTTCCCCACCTTCAATTCTATTAGTTTCAGTGTATCTGGTTTTATGTGAAGGTTCTTTATTCAGTTGGACTTGAGCTTTGTACAAGGAGAGAAGAATGGATTGATTTGCATCCTTCTACATGCTGATCTCCAGTTGAACCAGCACCATTTGCTGAAAATGCTGTCTTTTTTTCACTGGATGGTTGTAGCTACTTTGTCAAAGATCAAGTGACCATAGGTATGTGGGCTCATTTCTGGATCTTCAATTCTATTCCATTGATCTTCCTGCCTATCTCTGTACCAATACCAGGCAGTTTTTATTACTATTGCCCAGTAGTACAGAGGTCAGGGATAATGATTCCCCCAGAAATTCTTTTGTTGTTGAGAATAGTTCTCGCTATCCTGGGTTTTTTGTTGTTCCAACTGAATTTGCAAATTGCTCTTTCTATCTCTATGTAGAATTGATTTGGAATTATGATGGGGATTGCGTTGAATCTGTAGATTACTTTTGGCAAGATGGCAATTTTTACTAAATTATTCCTGCCAATTCAGGAGCCTGGGAGATCTTTCCATCTTCTGAGATCTTCTTCTATTTCTTGCTTCAGAGACTTGAAGTTCTTGTCATACAGATCTTTTACTTGCTTGGTTAGATTCACTCCAAGGTATTTTATATTGTTTGTAACTATTGTTTAGGATGTCATTTCCCTAATTTCTTTCTCACCCTGTTTATCCTTTGGATAGAGGAAGGCTACTGATTTGTTTGAGTTGATTTTGTATCCAGCCACTTTGCTGAAGTTGTTTATCAGGTTTAGGAGCTCTCTGGTGGAAATTTTAGAGTCACTTAAGTATACTATCATATCACCTGCAAATAGTGAAATTATGTCTTCAGATTTCATGAAACTAACATTAATGTACCTAAGAATTCACTCAGATATTGAGAAAATATTTGAGGTCACTTTTTTTTTCCTTTTCTATGAGTCATTTTATTTATTTAAATTTTAATGTTATTCCACTCAATGGTTTCCCCTTCACAAAATCATTATCCCATACCCCTTCCTCTGCTTCTATGAAGGTGCTCCCCCAACCATTCACATGCTCCTCCCTCAGTGCCTTATTATTTCCCTATGTTGGGGCATAGAGTTTCCACAGAAACAAGGGACCAAAGATTTTTCCTCCCATTGATTCTAGATAAGTCACTTCTCTGCTACATAAGTGGCTGGAGCTATGGGTCCTTCTATTTGTACTCTTTGGTTGCTGCTTTAACTCCTGAGAGATCTGCAGGGATGGGGGGAGCAGTCTTGTTTGTTAATATTGTCCTTTTTATGAGGTTGTGAACCTCTTCAGTTCCTTCAGTCTTTCCCTTAACTTTTCCCCTGAGATCCCCATGCTCACACCAATGATTGGCTTACAGCATTTACATTTGTATTGGTCAGGCTCAGGCATCTTTCAGAAGACATCTAAATCAGGCTTCTATCAGCAAGCACTTTTGGCATCAGGATTAGTGTCTGGGTTTGCTTTCTGCAGATAGGATGGATCCCTAGGTGGAGCAGTCTCTGGATGGCCTTTCCTTTCATTCTGCTCCACTCTTTGTCCCTGATTTTTATTTAGATAAAAACAAATCTGTGTTAATATTTTTGAGATAGTTTGGTGTTCCCATCACTCTACCGAGCATGGTACCTAACCTCTGGATATGCTCTCTACAGGTTCTCTCTCCTTTTTGTTGGGTATTTCAGTTAATGTTATCCCCATTGGGTTCAGAGAGCCTCATCCTTCCCTGGAATCTGGAACTTTTAGTCGCTACACCAACTACCCCATCTCCCACTGCTATCTCAATTTAATTTTCTAACCCTATGTACTTCTTCCAGAAATGAACCAGCCCCCATTTTTCCTTCCCCTGCTTCTTGCTCCCAGTTTGCTTCCTCCATCTACATCCTGTGATTACTTTATACTTCCTTCTAAGTAGGAGTGAAGTATCCACACTTTGGTCTTTCTTCTTGAGCTTCATATTGTCTGTGAGTTGTATTTGGGGGCAGTCTGAGCTTTTATCCTAATATTCACTTATCAGTGAGTACATACCATGTGATTTCTTTTGTAATGGGGTTACCTCACTCAGGATAATATTTTCTAGTTCTATTCATTTACCTGCTAATATCATGAAGTCATTGTTTTTAATAGCTGAGTGTGCTTCATTGTGTAAATGTACCACATTTTCTGAATCCATTCCTCTATTGAGGGGTATCTGGGTTGTTTCCAGCTTCTGGCTATTAGAAATAAAAAAAATGAACAAGGTAGAGCATGCGTCCTTCTTATATGTTCGAACACCTGTTGTGATCTGCCTAGGTGTGGTATAGCTTGGTCCTCAGGCAGTACTATGTCCAATTTTCTGAGAATCATCATACTGATTTCCAGAGTATTTGTACCAGTTTGTAATCCCACTGGCAATGAAAGAGAGTTGCTCTTTATCCACATCCTTGCAATCATATGCTGTCATCTGACTTTTTTATCTTAGCCATTCTGACTGGTGTGAGGTAGAACCTCAGGATCATTTTGATTTTCATTTCTCTGATGACTAAGCATTGAACATTTCTTTAGGTGCTTCTTGGCCACTCAGGATTCTGAAGGTGAGAATTTCTTGTTTAGCTCTATACCCCATTTTTTAATTGGGTTATTTGATTGGTTTAAGTTTCTCTCCATTTCGTATTATTTTGGCTATTTGTTTGCTGTATATTGCTTATATTATGTTTAGGTACGGGACTTAAATTTCTGATCTTTTCAAGACTTTTACCATGAAGGAGTGTTGAATATTGTTAAATGCCTTTTCAGCATCTAAAGATATGATCAAGTGGTTTTTTTTTTTTCCTTTGAGTGTGTCTATTTAGTGGATTAGGTTGATGGATTTTCATGTATTTAACCATACCTAAATCCCTGTGATAAGACAACTTAAGCATGGTGAATGACTGCTTTGATATGTTCTTGGATTCAGTTTGTAAGAATTTTCTTGAATGAGAGTGGTTTTGTTCTTTTTTTTTTTAACGTCAGAATTTTTTGTATCAATATTCATAAGAAAAATTGGTTCTCTTACTTTGTTAAGTCTTTGTGTGGTTTAGGTATGAGCGCAACTGTGGCTTCATAGAAAGAATTGGATTCTGTTTCTTTTGTTTCTACTTTGGGAAATAGTTTGAAGAGAATTGTAATGAGAATTTAAAGAGCCCTTCTTTAAAGGTCTGATAGAAATCTGCGCTAAAACTATCTGGTCCTGACCATTTTTTCGTTGGGAGATTTTTAGTTTTAATGACTGCTTCTATTTCTTTAAGAGTTATGAGATTGTTTAGATGGTTTATCTGCTCCTGATTTAACTTTAGTACCTGGTATCTGTCTAGAAAATTATTCATTTCATCAAGATTTTTCAGTGTTGTTGAGATAACACTTTTGTAGTAGGGTCTGATGACTTTTTGAATTTCTTCATTTTCTGTTGCTATGTGTTTCTTTTCATTTTTGATTTTGCTAATTTTGATGCTGTCTCTATGCCCTCTGGTTACTCTGGCCAGTGGCTTATCTATCTTGCATGATTTTCTCAAGGAATCAGCTCCCGGTTTTGTTGATTCTTTGTGTACTTCTCTTCATTTCTAGTCTGTCAATATTAGCCTTGAGTTTGAATATTTTCTACTGTCTACTCATTTTTGGTGGATTTGCTTCGTTTTTGTTCTAGAGCTTTCAGATGTGCTGGGAAGCTGCTATCATATGAAGCTTTCTTTATGAAGGTTCTCTGACCTATTAGTGTTTCTATTATCACTGCTCTCATTGTTTCCACTAATTTGGGGTATATTGTGCTTTCATTTTAATTAATTTCTAAATAGTCTTTAAATCTTTTTTTCTTTCCTGACCAAGTTATTATTGAATAAAGAGTTGTTCACTTTTCATGTTTATGTAGGCTTTCTGTTGTTTTTGTTGTAATTAAAGACCAACCTTTGTTTATGGTTGTACAATAGATTATATGGGATTATTTCAATCTTCTTTATCAGTTTAGGCTTGTTTTCTGGCTGATTATATGGTCGATTTTGAAAAAGGTACCAGGAGGTCCTGAAAAGAAGCTATATTCTTTTTGTTTTATGGCGAAATGTTCTATAGACATCTGTTAAGTCCTTGTAGTTCATAGCATCTATTGGTTTCACTTTGTCTCTGTTTCATTTTCGTTTCAATGGCTGGTCCAGTAGTGAAAGTGTGTTGTTGAAGACTTCTAGTATTATAGTGTGGTTCAATGTGTGTTTTGAGCTTTAGTAAAGTCTCTTTTATGAATGTGAATGGCCTTGGATTTGTGTCATAGATGTTCAGAATTGAGACTTTATCTTGGTGGATTTTATTTCCTTTATTGCTTGAAAATCTATATTGTTGGATATGACGATAGCAACTCTAACTTGTTTCTTGGGACCATTTGCTTGTAAATTTTTTTCCAGCCTTTTACCCTGAGGTAGTATCTGTCTTTATTATTGAGGTGCATTTCTTGTATGCAACAAAATACTGAGTCCTGTTTTCATATCCAGTCTGTTAGCTTACGTCTTTTTATATGTGAGATGAGACCATTAATTTGAGAGATATTAAAGACAAGTAATTATCAGTTTCTGTTATTCTTGTATTTATAGGTGGCATTATGTTCATGTGATTCTCTCCTTTTGGCTTTGTTGTAAGATGATTAATAACTTGTTTGTTCTTTGGAGCAGGCACCCTCCTTGTGTTGGAGTTTTCTTATAGAATCCTCTGTAAGGCTGAGTTTGTAGCTTGATATTGTTTGAATTTGGTTTTGCCCTGAAATGTGGGAATATGAGAGGCTCTGGATACCTAATTAAACAGGCCTTGAATGCCGGAGACCCTCAGGGATAGTAGGAGTTCAGCCTTGCTCTTGGGCCCCTGCTTCTTTCACATAGCCTTTTACATAGCTACAGCACCTTCCACAGAGAGGTTTGTGGCCATCAGTCATGTAGCTCAGGTAGAGTGGGTGACTACAGGCCACAGAGCCTCAAGACATATCTCCATATTCATGAGATACCTAAAGACCAGAGGGCGTAGCCAATTAAGCATTCCTTCCCAGAAGCTTTCTCCTTGCAAAAGGTGTTTAACCTCAGGCCCACACTGAGAATACAGAGTATAGCTTCATCCATATTCCACCAAGACAATAATCATTTTAAGACCATGGACTATCTGTCTTCTTTGGAGTTCAACTTGGTAAACCCTAAAGAACGTTTTCAACTACAGAACCATAGTATAATCTTCTGCCAATGATGTCTTTACATCCCTACCATGGAGGCCAGCCACCCATGACCCAGCCAAGCTAGACACAGTAACCAAAAGTCTCATCCCTGTGGGATGCAGCTAGAGCTTCTCCCACTCCCCCTTTGGCTGCGGGTCTATTGAGCCTGTACACCCCAGTCTCAATGCTTCTGTGGCCTCTCAGAGGTACCTGCGAGCTCAAGGGCCAAAGAACCAGTTGGTTCCAGGCTGCATACTGGTCCGGGGACCCCCAACACAAAAGCCCCACTCCCTGTAGGACCCCAGATTGTGTTCCCTCTACTCTAGAGCAAAGCTCCATGGCTTTCCACAGCCTGGCATGGAGTGAACACAGTCAAATTCCCACACCACTGCCTATTTGAACCATGGCCCCAGCCCCTTGGGGTGGCAGACTCAGGATTCATAATTTAACACAACAAGATCCATGCCCATGTGCACACTACAGCCCAACACTGGAATATTTTGGTTTCTCCCTCTATGTTGATTGATAGTTTTACTGGGTATAGTAGCCTGGTCTGTCATTTGTGTCCTTTTAAAGTCTGCATGACTTCTCTCTAGGTTTTTATTATTTCTAGTGTCTCTGTTGAGTAGTCTGTAATTCTAATAAGTCTGCCTTTATACATTACTTGGACTTTTTCCCTTGCAGATTTTAATATTATTTCTTTGTTCTGTGCATTTGGTGTTTTGATTATTATGTGATGAGAGGATTTCATTTCTGGTCCAATTTATTTGGTGTTCTATAGGCTTCTTATACATTTATGGCCATCTCTTTCTTTAGGTTGGGAAATTTTCTTCTATGGTTTTGTTGAAGACATTTTTGTGTCCTTTGCACTGGGAATCTTTGTTCTCTTCTATTCCTACTAGTCTTAGATTAGGTCTTTTCACTGTTTTCTGGATTATTTGGGCTAGGAGTTTTTTGTGTTTTGAATTTTCTTTGACAGTTGTATCAATAACATTTATGGTATTTTCTACATGTGAGATCCTCTCTTCTATCTCTTGTATTCTGTTGGTGATGATTACATCTGTAATTCCTGACCTCTTTTCTAGGCTTTCCACTTCCATTTCAATAATTGCCTCTATTTGTGTTTCCTTTATTGTTTCTTCTTCCACTTTTAGGTCTTGAACTACTTCATTCACTTCTTTCACTTGTTTTATTTTATTTTTATATATTTTCTTAAGGGACTTATTTGTGTCCTCTTTAAGGGCTTCTCCCTATTTACTTGTAAGTTTCTGTATTTCTTTTACTCAGTTACTTAAATCCTGCTAAAAGGATTCTATTATCTTCATGAGATAGGATTTTATGTCAGCTTCCTGATTTTCAGGCATTTTGGTGTTCCCAGAACTTGATTAGAACTTGATTCTGATGATGCCAAAGTATGTTGGCTTCTGTTGCTTATGGTCTTGTGCTTGTCTCTCACCATCTGGAATTCCCTGGTGTTTTCTTGTCTGGGTGTTTCTGTCTGGAGCCTGCCTCTTGTGTTCCTGAGTTGTTTGAGTCCTCTTGGTATGCCTGTGGTCCTATCTGTAGCATATTTCCTTTGGGATCTTCAGACTCTGGGGTCTTCAGAGGGGCATGTTCACTGGTAACCTGTTGTCCTGGCTGCAGTGGCTCTTCTAGAAGGCCTTCTGGGAAGCCTTCATACTATTGGGTCTCCAGAGGGGCACAGAACCTGCTGATCTCTTGCCCTGTATGCAAAGATCACTTGGGAGGCCTTCAGACTGTTGGGCCTTCAGATAAGTATTCAAGCTGTTGACCTGTGTGTAGCTGTTATCCAGGGAGGACTTCTGACTCTAGTCTGTTGTCCAGTTTTCCTGCATTCAGTGGATCACCTGGGATGCCTTCCAGTTGTGGTATGTTTATGGGATCCAACCTTTCATTCCATCATGTTTGCCATTGTAACAGAGTACAAGCTTCTAATATTAATGTCAAAATTTTCCAGTCTTGGAAAATAATTCTTCTCTGAGTTGTCCATGAATGTAGTATCTGGTTCACATAGGGTTTTTAAGACCTAAGGAACTGTTATCTGGTTAGCCTGCCATTAAAATAAAACTTCCCCATGTGTTTCTGCTAGTAAGTTAATAAGAAACTTTCTCATACTAAAGTTGATTACATAATTCTGTGCCCTTTTGAACACAATCATGGTAGCAATCAAAAGAACCACTTTGTATAGTTACCAACAAGTTTGGACCCAAACTAAGCACCCAGCAGAACTTTCTTCTACTCTGTATAAGCCTTTATGGTATAAGTTGCACTGAGATGAACCTCAGCATAAGAGAGACATCGACAGCAATGTGATAAACTATTAAGAATAAGACGTCCACTTTGACTACTGGTTGAGCAATGTACTTGGTAACTGACATCCTACTTAGCAGGAAGAGGTATGTATGTGGGTAACTGACAACCAAGTTCCAAGTTAAAACATGAATGTTACACAAGACAAATCCCATCCTGGTAGATGAGTTAAACATTAGACAAATCAGGTCCCCAATTACATTTGAATAACCCAACCTACAGGAACAGGATAAATGTACAATAGACATGTTTCTAAGGAAATTCCCTATTTCTAAATTAGGACTGATAAAATAAGTTCACATAAATGTTTGTAGATTTTAGGATTTAAAACTCTGTAGGATCTTAAGTCAATGTCATAATTCAGGTTCCAAATCTTGGTCATGACCCTGGTCAATCAACCATGGGGCTGACACTTAATAAACAATCCCTGCCTAACTGGGTTCAAAGTTTACGAGGTTTGTGAGGCAATACCTCCACACCAAAAGGGTTAATGCATAACTTACAAACTTTTTGTTGACTTTTCATGTTTTCTTTTCCCTGTATTTCTCAAGGTTTTTTTTTTTTTCTTTTAGGGGATACTGAAAGCTAGTAAGAATATTAAGGATAAAATATGAAATGCAACAACAACAACAACAACAACAACAATAATAACTGTTATTGAGCCAATGTCAGTTAAGTTTTTGAGATTTTTAATTTTCTCCTTTTATATGCAAGCCATAAAAGTATACATGATTTGAGTGCCTTGTCTTGTAGTATTTCCCATCATTAACTCTCTCCTTGAGGACTTCCCAATGAGTTACCAAATATAATGATTTCTTAGTTTGTCAACAACTGACATGATTTCTCTGTCCATGTGGTGATACTATGCATTAAAGTACCAAATATTGAAGTTTTTTTTTTTGGATATTTTATTTACATTTCAGATGCCATCCCCTCTCCCCACTTCCCCTCTCTAGAAATCCCCTATCCCATACCCCCTTATTCTTTTTCTTTTTATACATTTTTTAAATGTTAATCAAAGGTTTTATAAGTATGGTAGTGCTCAATTAGAAGTGTAACCCAATACCCTACCTAGATATATAAACTATCTTTGACTGGTGGAGACATGTGAACATCTGTCTTCATGCCCCCCCTCTTTCTCTTTCTTTCTCTCTCTCTTCACCTAGCTTCTCCTCTACTTCATCTTCTCCTCTCCTTACTCCATCTCTTCCTCTCCATACTCCTTCCCCATTAGCTCCTCCTACCTATCATCCTTCCCATTAACATAAAACTTTTCTCTCAAAGTACAATTAGAGCATAATTATTCCTGTTTGTACCAGTGAGGTACAAGATAGTCCTAATACCCCGTCCATCATTTTGTTGACCAACCAACCAGAAACTCTGTCATCTCTCCTAACTAAAACCTTTAGTTTTGAACCTGGCTTTTTTTTTTCTTTTTTTTTCTTTTTTTTTTTTTTTTTTTTTTTTGGCTTTAGAAAGAATGTCAGCTGAAAACTATATACTCAGATCTTTTCTCTCAAAGTAAATAGCCAGGATTGGCTATGAGACTATAGGTCTTCAACTCCGTCAGAAATCCAGAATGACTGATTTAGCTGAAATTATGGGAAGCAGAAAGCATAGCTTCTAAAACTTAGCCAATTTATAAAGACCGCTGAACACCTGGACAGCCCCTATACTACAGAACGTTGGAGCATCAAATCTTCAGCCTTCTGGCCCAGAATCATCTGACAGATCTTAGTGATGCAGAATTATTAAGGGCTGATTACTCTGTCTAGGCAGATATAATCAGTCGACTATTCTGCAAGTGTGTCCTTTTCTGGACAGTAATTTGTCTGTACATGGAGAGAGGCAATTCTTGCCTGGTGGCTGTCTCACCACAACTGGAGTAACTCCAAGGATGCTCAACTTCTTCTTAGAATCCAAGACAGGAAGCTGTCAGGAGCAGACAGGTCTCTAATCAAAATGAACATTAAAATAGAAATATTTGTGATGTCAATTATATGGACTTCTGAAGTTTTGAAATCCAACTATCCATGTAAGGTAAGCTGGACTGTTGTCTCTTGACTCCTCTCAGCTATTTCTAAATAAAATATAGAAAACACCCTAACAATAAGCTCAAAGCCAGGATTTTGCTATAGTCCCTTAACTCACAGGCTAACTGTCCCAAATCAGTTAAAAAAGTTAAAGAAGGACTGGGTCTAAGCCTTGTATTCCTAACTGTGTTATACAGGCACAATGCCCATGAGTGTATCAATATTCATCTCAGTTTTGTATAAATAAGAAGTTCATACCAATGCAAACCTTAAATTTGATATCACAGTAAATTTTGTACCATTTAAAAAATTATACCTTCATCTTGATACTAATTATACAGATTTCTACCAATAGGTAATGGCTATGTAATAAATCCTAGCTAATCCTCCCTGTTGAAACAAAACTACTACTTTTCCCTAGAAAGAAAGCTCAATTTCAACCACTTTAGTCTCCAAGCCCAGGGAATAGGGGCGTTGACTTTTCTTTAACTTCTTCAAGCTGATTACAGGCGTTGAGACATTAGAAGAGAGGTGGGAGGAAGAGTAAATTGATAAGCCTCTGACGCTGTGTCTCCACTGCATCCAGATGTAATTCCAGGACATCAGAGGTTTGAGCAGGACTGCTCAGTTTGCTTGATGAGTAGATATACCAAGGCTGTGTATTCTGCAATGTACAATTCTCAGAAAAAGTTTTAGTATCAAGAAAAAAAGATTTTTTCCTAGAGGGCTCACAATTTTTTAAAGATGTTGTGTTTAACAATTTTTCTTTTTTTTCCCTGTTTTAATTGGTTATAATATTTACATTTCAAATTTTATCCTCTTATCCCATTTCCTCCACCACCCAGGAACCCCTTATCCCATCCCCCCTCCTTGTGCTTCTATGAGGGTGTGATTTTCCAGTTTCTATGATGTTTTTGCATTAACATAAACAGCCTCCTAGATTTCTAAATCCTTCCATTTGTGTTATTGAGTCTCCAATTTTTTCTTTTTTTTCTCTTTGTTTCTTTTTTTTAATCTCTCTTTTTTAAAATTAGCTATTATATTTACCTTTCAGATTTTATTCCCTTACCCCACGTCCTCCCACCAACCAAGAGCCTCCTATCCCATCGCCCCTTCTCATGCTTCTGTGAGGCTGTGCCTGCATCTACCCCTGCCCCCACTACTCCCTCCCAACCCTCACATTTCGCCCCCACTCTGTGTTCGTTTTTCATGGGACCAAGAATCTCATCTCCCATCTATGCCCTACAAGGCCATCCTCCCCTATATATACCGCTAGAGTCATAGGTTCCACCCTATGTGCTCCCAGGCTGGTGGTTTAGACCCTGGGGGGCTCTGGCTGTTTGATATTGTTGCTTTCCTCCTGGGGTTACATATTCTTTCTGCTCCTTCAGTCTTATCTCTAAGTTCTCCATTGGGAAATCCTTGATCATATCAGTGGTTAACTGTGAACATCATCCTCTGAATTCGTTAGTCTTTGGCAGACCTCTAAGGAGACAGCTATATCATGTTCTTGAAAGCATGCACTTCCAGTCATCCACTTCAGTGTCTAGCTTAGGTGACTGTACATGGGATGGATGCCCAGGTGGAATGGTCTCATTATGGCCACTCCTTCAGTTTCTGTCCCCTGATTTGTTTCCATATTTGCTCCCTTGAGTATTTTTGTTAATCGTTCTAAGTAGAACTGAGGCATCCCCTCTTGATCTTCCTTCTTCATGAGCTTCATGTGTTCTGTGAGTTGAGTCTTCCTATTCCGAGCTTTTGGGCTAACATCTGCTTAACAGTGAGTAAATACCATGTATGTTCTATTGTGATTGGGTTAACTCACTCAGGATGATAAATTCTAGATCCATCCATTTACCTAAAATTTTCTTGAATTCATTAGTTTTAATAGCTGAGTAATACTCCATTGTGTAGATGTACCACAATTTTTGTATCCATTCCTCTGTTGAGGAACATCTTGGTTCTTTCCAACTTCTGGCTATTATCAATAAGGCTGATATGAACATAGTGGAGCATATGTCCTTATTATATATTGGAGCATCTTCTGGGTATATGCCCAGGAGTGGTATAGCTGGATCCTCAGGTAATGCTATGTCCAGTTTTCTGAGGAACCACCAGACTGATTTCCAGGTGGTTGTACCAGCTTGCAATCCCACCAACAGTGGAGGAGTGTTCCTCTTTCTCCACATCCTCACCAGCATCTACTATCACCTGAGTTTTTGATTTTAGCCATTCTGACTGGTATGAGATGGTATCTCAGTGTTGTTTTGATTTGCATTTCCCTGATGACTAAGAATGTTGAGCATTTCGAAAGGTGCTTCTCAGTCATTCCAGTTTTCTCTGTTGAGAATTCTTTGTTTAGCTCTGTACCTCATTTTTCATAGGGTTATTTGGTTGTCTGAAGGAAATTTTCTTGAGATCTTTGTAAATCTTGGATATTAGCCCTCTATCGGATGTCGAATTGGTTAAGATCTTTTCCCAATCTGTTGGTTTCTGTTTTGTCTTATTGACAATGTCCTTTGCCTTACAGAAGCTTTGCAGTTTTATGAGGTCTCATTTGTCAATTCTTGATCTTAGAGCATAAGCCATTGGTGTTCTGTTCAGGAATTTTTCCCCTGTGCCTAGGTATTCGAGGGTCTTCCCCACCTTCAATTCTATTAGTTTCAGTGTATCTGGTTTTATGTGAAGGTTCTTTATTCACTTGGACTTGTGCTTTGTACAAGGAGAGAAGAATGGATTGATTTGCATCCTTCTACATGCTGATCTCCAGTTGAACCAGCACCATTTGCTGAAAATGCTGTCCTTTTTCCACTAGATGGTTTTAGCTACTTTGTCAAAGATCAAGTGACCATAGGTATGTGGGCTCATTTCTGGATCTTCAATTCTATTCCATTGATCTTCCTGCCTGTCTCTGTACCAATACCATGCCGTTTTTATTATTATTGCCCTGTAGTATAGTTTGAGGTCAGGGATAATGATTCCCCCAGAAATTCTTTTGTTGTTGAGAACAGTTCTCGCTATCCTGGGTTTTTTGTTGTTCCAAATAAATTTGCAAATTGCTCTTTCTACTTCTATGAAGAATTGATTTGGGATTTTGATGGGGATTGTATTGAACCTATAGATTGCTTTTGGTAAGATGGACATTTTTACTAAATTAATCCTGCCAATCCAGGAGCCTGGGAGATCTTTCTATCTTCTGAGATCTTCTTCTATCTCTTTCTTCAGATACATGAAGTTCTTGTCATACAGATCTTTTACTTGCTTGGTTAGATTCATTTCAAAATATTCTATATTATTTGCAACTATTGTGAAGGGTGTCATTTCCCTAATTTCTTTCTCAGCCTGTTTATCTTTTGAGTATAGGAAGGATTTGTGTGAGTTGATTTTATATACAACCACTTTACTGAAGTTCTTTATCAGGTTTAGGAGTTTTTTCGTGGAAGTTTTAGGGTCTCTTAAGTATACTATCATATTATCTGCAAATAGTGAAATTTTGACTTCTTCCTTTCCTATTTGTATCCCTTTTACTTCCTTTTGTTGTTTAATCAATCTAGCTAGGAATTCCAGTACTATATTGAATAGGTCGGGTGAGAGTGGGCAGCCTTGTCTAGTCCCTGATCTTCGTGGGATTGCTTCAAGTTTCTCTCCATTCACTTTGATGTTGGCTACTGGCTTGCTGTATATTTCTTTTAGTACGTTTAGGTATGGACCTTGAATTCCTAATCTTTCCAAGGCTTTTAACATGAAGGGATGTTGAATTTTGTCAAATGCGTTCTCAGCATCTAGTGAGATGATCATGTGTTTTTTTTCTTTGAGTTTATTTATGTACTGGATTACATTGACGGATTTCTGAATATTGAACCATCCCTGCTTGATCGTGATGAATGATTGCTTTGATGTGTTCTTGGTTTCGGTTTGTGAGAATTTTATTGAGTATTTTTGCATCAATATTCATAAGAGAGATTGGTCTGTAGTTCTCTTTCTTTGTTGGGTCTTTTTGAGGCTTAGGTATGAGTGTAATTATAGCTTCATAGAACGAATTGGGTATTGTTCCTTCTCTTTCTATTTATTCTGTGGAATACTTTGAAGAGAATTGGTATTAGGTCCTCCTAGAAGGTCTGATAGAATTCTGCACTAAAGGCGTCTGACCCCGGACTGTTTTTGGTGGGGAGATTTTTAATGTCTGCTTCTATTTTTTTAGGGGTTATGCGACTGTTTAGATGGTTTATCTGCTCCTTGTTTAACTTTGGTCCCTGGTATCTATCTAAAAAATCATCTCATTTCATTCAGATTTTCCAATTTTGTTGAGTATAGGCCTTTGTAATAGGATCTGAAATTTTTTTTAATTTCCTCTGTTTCTGTTGTTATGTCTCCCTTTTCAGTTCTGATTTTATTAATTTGAGTACTGTCTTTGCACCCTTTGGTTAGTCTGGCTAGGGGTTTGTCTATCTTGTTAATTTTCTCAAAGAACCAGCTACTGATTTTGTTGATATTTTGTACAGTTCTTTGTTTTAACTTGGTTGATTTCAGCCCTGAGTTTGATTATTTCCTGCTGTCTACTCCTCTTGGGTATATTAGCTTCTTTTTGTTCTAACACTTTCAGGTGTGCTGTCAAGTTGCTAATGTATGCTCTTTCCATTTTCTTTTTTGTGGGCACTTAGAGCCATGATTTTTCCTCTTAGTACTGCTTTCATGGAGTCCCACAAATTTTGATATGATGTGTTCTCATTTTCATTTAAATCTAAAAAGTCTTTAATTTCTTTCTTCCTTGACCAAGTTATCATTGAGTAAAGCATTGTTCATTTTCCACGTGTATGTGGTCTTTCTGTTGTTTTTGTCCATGTCAAAGACGAGTCTTAGTCCATGGTGGTCTGATTGGGTACAAGGAATTATTTCAATCATTTTTTATCTCTTGAGGCCTGTTTTGTGACCAATTATATGGTCTACTTTGGAGAAGGTACCATGAGGTGCTGAGAAAAAAGTATATTCTTTTGTTTTAGGATGAAAAGTTCTATAGATGTCAGTTAAGTCCAATTGGTTCATAACTTCTGTTAGTTTCATTGTGTCCCTGTTTAGTTTCTGTTTCCACTATTTGTCCATAGCTGAGAGTGGGGTGTTGAAATCTCCCACAATTATTTTGTGAGGTATGCTTTAAGCTTTAGTAAAGTTTCTTTTATGTATATGGGTGCCCTTGCATTTGGGGCATAGGTGTTCAGAATTGCAAGTTCCTCTTGGTACATTTTTCCTTTCATGAATATGAAGTGTTTTTCTTTATCTTTTTTGATTACTTTTGATTGAAAAACAATTTTATTTGCTGTTAGAATCACTACTCCAGCTTGTTTCTTGGGGCCATTTGCTTGGAAGATTGTTTTCCAAACCTTTACTCTGAGGTAGTGTCTGTCTTTTTCACAAAGGTGAGTTTCCTGTGTGCAGCAAAATGTTGGGTTCTGTTTATATATCCAGTCTGAGAGTCTATGTTTTTTTATTAGAGGATTGAATCCATCGATATTAAGAGATATTAAGGAAAAATGAATGTTGTTTCCTCTTGTTTTTCTTATTGGCAGTGGAGTTATGTTTGTATAGCTACCTTCTTTTAGGGTTGTTGGAGGATTACTTTCTTGCTTTTTCTAGGTTGTAGTTTCCCTCCTTGTGTTGGAGTTTTCCACCAATTATCCTTTGAAGTGCTGGATTTGTGGTAAGATATTGTGGAAATTTGGATTTGTCATGAAATATCTTGGTTTCTCCATCAATATTAATTGAGAGTTTTGTTGAATATAGTAGTCTGGGCTGGCATTTGTGTTCTCTTAGGGCCTGTATGATATCAGTCCAGGATTTCTGGCTTTTATAGTCTCTGGTGAGAAATCTGGTGTAATTCTTAAAGGTCTGCCTTTATATGTTACTTTGCCTTTTTCCCTTACTGCTTTTAGTATCTTGTCTTTGTTTTGTATATTTGATGTTTTGATTATTATGTGTAGGCAGGTATTTCTTTTTTGGTCTAGTCTATTTGGGGTTCTGTAGGCTTCTTGTATATTTTAAGGACATCTCTATCTTTAGGTTAGGGAAGTTGTCCTCTATAATTTTCTTGATGTTTACTGGCCCTTTAAGTTGAGAGTCTTCACCTTCATCTATACCTATTATCCTTAGGTTTGGTCTTCTCATTGTGTCCTGGATTTCCTGGATGTTTTATGTTAGGAGCTTTTTGCATTTCACATTTTCTTTGACCATTGTGTTTATGTTTTCCATGGTATCTTCTGTGCATGAGATTCTCTCTTCTATCTCTTGTATTCTGTTGGTGATGCTTACGCCTATGACTCCTGGTCCTTTTCCTAGATTTTCTATCTCTAGGGTAGTCTCCCTTTGGGATTTCTTTATTGTTTCTACTTCCTTTTTTAGATCCTGGATGGCTTTGTGTAATTCCTTCACCTGTTTGGTTGTGTTTTCTTGCAATTCTTTAATGGCTTCTACCTGTTTACCTGCATTCTCCTCAAATTCTTTGAGAGTGTTGTTTATGTCCTTTTTAAAGTCCTCTATCATCATCATGATGAGTGATTTTAATTCTGAGTCCTGCTTTTCTGGTGTGATGTGGTGTTCCAGACTTGCTATGTTGGGGGAACTGGGTTCTGGTGATGCCAAGTAACTTTGGTTTCTGTTGTTTACATTTTTATGCTTTCTTTTTGCCATTTGGTTAGCTGTAGTGCTATTCGCACTCACTGGTTTTGACTGGAGTCTGCCTTTCCAGTTATGTTGGTTGTGTCAGAACTTCTCGGGGTCCGGATGACTTTATGATCCTGAGCTCTAGCTGTTCTGGGTACAGTGACTCCTCTAGGATATCTCAGGATATCAGGATATGATGTCTCTCCGGTAGTAGACCAGCTAGGTGTTTGCTGCTCTGAGTGTCGTTGCTCCTCTAGGATGCTTCATGATATGGTGTCCCCTGCTTTGCAGCTCCGCAGTCCATGAACTGGCTAGGATGCTGCCAAACGCTGTTTCCTCAGGGGAGCAGATCAGCTGTGTGGCTGGAACCGTGTAAGGGGCAGAAGGGAAGTGGTTTTCTGCAGGAGCGAGTTCTGGATGCCAGGTGCATTCTTGGGTCTCTCTACTGCCAGTTGTGCGTCTGGGGCCTAGGGCGGTGTGCGGGTGCTCCTACCTGCAGCTCTGCTGTCTGTGACCTGGCTAGGATGCCACCAGATGCCATATTGGAGGGGTTTTTTTGTTGTTTGTTTGTTTGTTTGTTTGTTTGTTTGTTTTTAAGTTGGGCTGAACTTTTCTTTTTTTCATTTACTAAATAATTATTTAATCTGCTTTACATTCTGATAGCTGCTCCCTTCTTGCCTCTCCTCCCAGTCCCGCCCTCAAAAAACTATCACTCCATTTCTCACTCTTGTTCTCCTCAAGGAAAGAAGCACTCAATGAGCACAAGCCCACATTGGCAGATCAAGTTTTAGTAAGACTAAGAATATCTTCTCCCACTGGGGCCCAAAAAGCAGTTCAGCTATGGAAAGAGGATCCAAAGGCAGGTAACATTGTCAGAGTAGTCCTCATTTTAATTGTTAGGGGAACCACATAAAGACCATGCTGCACATCTGCTATAAATGTTTCTGTGGGGCTATATCCAGTATCTCTATATTTTTTGGTTGGTAATTTTTTTCTGTAAGCTCCCATGGGCCCAGGTTAGTTGACTTTGTAGATCTTCTTGTGGTATTCTTGACTCTTTTGGCTCTCTCAATTCTGTCGCCAACTCTTTCACAAGACTCCCTGAGCTCCTCCTAAAGTTTGGCTGTAGGTCTCTGTATCTGTTTCCAACAATTACTAGATAAAGCCTCTCAAAAGACAATTATTAAGTTCCTGCTTGCCACCCTAGCCAAGTATCATTAATAGTGTCAGGGACTGGCTCTCTCAAATGAAATGTGTCTCAAGTTGAGCCATTCCTTCAGTATCTGCTCCATCATTATTCCTGTACATCTTGTAGGAGGGACAAATGATGTCCCCTTTCCAACACTACAAGTCCTGCTTGGCTATGAGAGAGTGGCCACTTCAGTCTCCATACCCTCACCTGCTAGGACTTTCAACTATGACCACCACCATAAACTCTGGAGAGCTACACCCACTATCTGTCTTCCACTTGTCCTAGAGATGCACCCTCCTAAACTAATTTTAGTTCACTCTCTCTCTGACCTCTCCCACCCCCATTCAAAATCTTATCCTTATCATGTTCCCTGCCTAACTTCTTATCCCACCCAGTGTGCTCCCTTCATCCACCTCAAATATCTTTTTATTTCCACTTCTTTTTTTCTTTTTTTTTTTTTTTTGGTTATTTTATTTACATTTAAGATGTGATCCTGTTCTCCCCACCTAAAAACCACCTATCTCATTCCCCCTGCTTCTGCTTCTATGAGGATGTGCCCCCACCCACCCACCAACTCACTCTCACCTCCGTGACATCAAGTTCCCCCACACTGGAGCATCCAGCCTTTATTGGCTAAGGAACTCATCTCTCACCTATGTCCAACAAGGCCATCCTCCCCTACATATACAGCTGGAGCCATGGATCCCCTCCACATGTGTTCCCAGCCTGGTATTTAGACCCTGGGAGCTCTATTTAGTTGGTATTGTTGCTCTTCCCATGGGGCCACAAACCTTTTCTGTTCCTTCAGTCTTCTCTTTTACTCCTCCAACACTAGAAAGGAAACTACAACCTAAAAAAGGCAAGAAAGTAATCTTCCAACAAATCCAAAAGAATACAGCTATGCAAATATAATTCCATCTCTAATAACAAAAATAACAGAAAGCAACAATCATTTTTCCTTAATATCTAATATCTCTTAACAACAATGGACTCAATTCCCCTATATAAAGATGTAGACTAACAGACTAGATACCTAAACAGGAACCAGAATTTTGCATATAATTGGTCAGAAAACCGCCTCAGCAGATACAAAAGATTGAAATAATCCCTTGCATCTTTTCAGATCACCATTGGACTAAGGCTGGTCTTCAATAATAACAAAAACAATGGAAAGCCCACATACATGTGAAAATTGAACTCTACTCAATGATGACTTGGTCAAAGAAGAAATAAAGAAAGAAATTAAGGACTTTTTAGAATTTAATGAAAATGAGGACACATCATACCAAAACTTGTGGGTCCCAAATGTTGTTTTTAATAAAATCTTAAACATTTAATTTTCTCAATAAAGACTCAGTAACCAGATACTGGAGTAAAAGCCTACCACTTCAGAGAGGCAAAGAACACTTACAGCTAAACTTCTTCCACATCCAGTTTCCAAACACAAAATGCTTTTCCACACCATCTCAAAAACCCCTCAAACTGAGTGTTCTTTCTTTTACTTCCTGTCAGTCTCTTTATCAATCCTGCTGACATCTATTTATTGCCTGTGTTATTTTTATATGTTCCTTCCTTATCAGCTGGATGTTGTTTTGACTCTAGACCTGTAGTTGGCTTTATTTAATCCTCTTTACAATTAACAAAAAGCTCTTGGATTAAAGTTATATGTTAAGGCTGAGCTACACCACAACTAAAAACAGATGTTTCAACTAAACAACACAATCTCTAGGCCCACAATGGGATAAAATATCCTGCAACAGTTTATGATATTTGAAAAACTTTTGTAGCATAGGCCACATAGGCCACATAGTGATATATTACATGCATAAATGTTTCTCATCCCTATAGTTAGTGATTGAACCCATGCATACTTCATTTATATTATCTTTGTCTTTAAACTAAACTAAAATATTCTGCACATTAAAATGTGGCATGTACTCATATGCATTATATCTATTTTCTGCCTTATAATTCTACAACTGGCAAAGAAAATAAGCACAAATAGGACTCTAATGGAAATGTGGACACAGATATTGGTTTTGCAAAAATATTCCAAACAAACAAGAAACAATGGCATATAATGCCAATGGGTTTATATGAAATTAAAATCTCCTTACAGCAAAGGAAACAAACTCCAGAGTGAAAAGACCTCACTCAGAATATGAATCATCAGTGCCAACTATATATAAAAATGGGAGTTAATTTCAAGAGCACCAAGAGCATTGCAAAATCGAAAAACTCGAAGTCTAACTTGTCCAATCAAAAAATGTGCTAGCAAAATGAATAGACAAATCTCAAGATTTCCAATAAATATTTGAAAGTATTTAATGATTTAAAGATAACCAAATTAAAATGCTTTGATTTTCCATCTCACAACAGTCAAATGGATAACATCAAGAAAGCAGATGCAGAAGAGGGACTTGAAGGCTTCAGTGGTTCTCTGTATCTTCTTGTTCTTTTTTCCCTATGTGAACACATTGAAGAAATCTCCTTTTTCTGCCTTTCATTGTTAATGTGGATCTTTTGATGATGAGTAGCAGGATCTGAATGAGGACACAGGTTGGGACTCACTAGCCTAATAATAAGATGATGACCACAAAAAAACAAAGACATGATTTGAGGTTGTGTAAACCTCATAGTGAGCTGACCTGAAATGGAAAAATGAAAATAAGTAGCACCTCTTGGAATCTTTGTCTTTAAGCAGCAGAAGATATTTTTTGTCTTTCCTTTGGTGAAGCAGAAAACAAATTTGAACTTGGTTTTGGATCTGACTTTGGGTACTCTCTTTCTGGCCAGGGTATATCAGCCAGTGCTATCCTGTTTGCTTTTGAACTCTTTTGAGCAATGAGGTTATTTTGCACTATTTAATGTAGTTACTATTTGGGTGACTGTCTTTGTCATTTAGTGTTCCTCTGCTGAAAACTATAGAGGTATTGTTATAAAATAGAGAAACACAGAAATTCAGGAAGTATAGTAGAGAGCTCTCAAGGCATTGGCAACCTTTCTGACCCTATTTCAAGTCAGTGGCTTCAGAAATAACAATACATTGATCTGGAATTATCACATTCAGAGGCTTTAGGGTGACATGGGTAGATCTCTTTCATACTGATCGGAGTGGCTGTAAGTGTTCACATCTGGTTTCATTAAAATTTCAGGGGTTGTACTGTCACAGCAAGAGTCTGTATTAATGGACAAGGCATGTGTTATCACCAAAGTCCATGAGGGTGTCTTTTCTTAGGGTTGTTGTCTAAAGTCACTCTGATATCCATGAACCATGCTAAGCTGGGCCTGTCCTTCTGTGACTGCTGCCAGACTCTCCATAGTTGATGCGTTTTGGTTGAGAGGTGGTTCTAGGAGACAAGAACTCACCATTCTTTAGGATCCTAGCCAGTGGAAGTTTCATATCTGTTGAAGTTTTGTCTTTTGCTATGTATTTTAATGCTAAATATTGGTCCCCAATTTCTTGTTAACCTAAGGATAAGGATATACTCATGTACACAAATTGATATATAATATTTTGCCTTTTAAAAAAATATTGGTTCAATAAAAATGCCTTCTTCCTAAATCTGGGCAGAAGAGAAGTAGGAGGACCTTCAATTTTTTTGTCTGCATTCTGAGACAGAGATCATAAAGAGAGAGAGAGAGGAGGTAGAGAGAGAAAGAGAGAAATATGTCATGAGGTAAGAAATCATGAGAACTGGCCATGAGGGCTTGCAATTCAAAATAGATTAGAACATTGATAGATGTGTTGATTTGATTTCTGTGAAATATTTTAAGTTTTATTTCTGTGATTATCTTATTGCTTTACTCAGATATCTTTTGAATTTTTAATTTTTTTAATTTTATTTTTATAGTGTTAGTCCTTTGTTCTATTGCAGGTTAATTTTTATTTTTTTATTTTTTTATTTTTTTGTTAGTTTTTAAATTATGCAATGATCAGAATCATTAAAAGTTACATTTTAATTAGATTGGATAAATACATATTTTTAAAGCATAGTCTCACACTATGTACCCTTAGTTGACTGAGAATGCATAAGGATCCTTTTAAGTGCTGGCATTAAAGACACACACCACCACACTTAGTGAACTTAACTTTCTTATTTTTGCATTCTTTTAAACTTCACTGAATGTCATTTGAGGAAAAAAGTATTTTTTTATACTTTTTCAATTGTTATATTAACAATCATTTGTATTTTATTCTAATTATACTCCCTGGACCCCTGTGTTTATCTGTGTAGTTTTTCAATTTTCTTCACTAGATAGATAGATAGATAGATAGATAGATAGATAGATAGATAGATAG
>JANHMN010000019.1:50274010-50319598 GCA_030674055.1 Rhabdomys pumilio | reverse complement strand
TGTGTGTGTGTGTGTGTGTGTGTGTGTGTGTGTGTGTGTGTGTGTGTTTGAATTTACAGAGTGTTTTAATATATTAACACCAAAAGGATCACACCTGAAAACTGAGAACCAAGTGATGTCTAGAACCTAGTGATGGGTATCTGAAAAACCAGTGTACCTCCTTAATACCTGTGTGAGCATGCAGTAGGTAGAACAACATACTTTAAATGTTCATTCCAAAAGGGTCAGCAATCTGGTAATAGAAGCCTGAAAGATTTCTGTCTACAATGAAAACCTGAAAATACTCATTTTGATATCAGGAAAGGAATCTATAGGAAGAGCAAGATGGCAAATTACCTGAAACCTGAGAGGAAAGGCCAAATAGAAAAATGGAGGATCTTCCTTCTACCACTCCACTTTTTCTGGATTACTTAGGATGTTGATACTATTTGTGTGGAAAATTATTCAGGAGAGTCACTTTACTCAAATATTCTGCTTAATTACAAATGACATTAAAACCAAATATAATAATAAGTAATTTTTATTCCTACTATTTAAACACAGGTACTGTGTTTAAGCATAATTTAGACAATTATAGAGATATCTGTCAAATGCAAACCTGTGATGAAGGTTAGGGACCTGAATTTCAAGTGATTGAGTTGCTGGAGAAGAGTTGAAGGATTAGCAAAAGAATGGAATATAGTAGAGGATTAACAAGGGACGTACACAGGTGTTAAAATATGTCTAAGAGTGTCAATGAGTGAAGGAGGTCTTTGACTCAATACCAGGTATAAAGGAAAGAAGAAAGAAAAGCAGGAAGGAAAGAAAGAGGGAGGAAGAGAGAGAAAAAGAAAGAGAGAGAAAGAAAGAAAGAGAGAGAAAAGGAAGTCTGAGAAGCTAAGGACAACATAAGAAAATAGAAGCAGAAATAATGGAAGTGGACAAAATGAAAATATATTAGAAGTGACTGAAAGGTAAAATTTTAGGTTTTTATTTTTGAAAAAAATTTAGGTTTTTATTTTTGAAAGGTGATACAGTCAGTACATTTGTAACTACTCTTGTCCTGAAATTAAGTCTATAAACTGGGGTAGCCTTGAAATTAGAAAAAGCCAACTACATAGGTCTCATTAGTATGGGTGCTAAATGAATGAGCCACCCATCATTGCACAAGCAATTTTAAATTTTTTAAGGCATAAAGTTCCTAGGAAAAATTTTTTAAAAACAGAGGGTTTTTTCATTCTAAGTACAGCTTGAACAATGGGTTTTTAGGTGCAATGTCCCTATGGAAAAATGAGAATCTTATAAGAACAATAGGAAGATGTCAAAGGAAGACAAGATGGAGTCTTTTTATCCTGGAGAGAAAGAGTGTAATCATCCAAGAAAAATAAAAATAAGAGAAAACATATTCAGAGCCATGAAAATGAGACTAATCCCCCATTCTGATCAAGGAGTAAGAGGTTCCAGATCAGGGAATTCCTTTCAAATGATGTTGGGCTTTTGCACAGCTTCAAAGAATATATCCTTAGACTCCAACAATCCAAATATACACTTAATGCTACAGTGAAGAACTGTTGATTAGTTTACAAATTGTGTCCAACAATTACTCCCTACAGTCAGAAATAAAATCAATGTCTCTGAATGACTATGTTTACTGTCTTCAGCAATAGATAAAGAAAAAGGGTAGATCTACACAAAGAAATATTATTCATGTTTTAAAAAAGAAAATTATTTTTATTAGGTTTCTTTGGTTATCTGGAGTCTTACTTCTTGAGTTCTTTGTAAATATTGAATATTAGCCCTTTATCAGATGGAGGATTGTTAAAGATTCTTTCCCAATCTGCTCGTTGTCTTTCTGTCCTATTGACAATGTCCTTTGCCTTACAGAAGCTTTGCAATTTTATGAGGTCCCATTTGTGGATTCTTGATTTCAGAGTATAAGCCATTTTTGTTCTGTTCAAGGAAATTTTCTCCTGTGCCCATGTGTTTGAGGATTTTTTTCCACTATCTCTTCTATTAGATTCAGTGTGTATGGTTTTATGTAGAAGTCCTTGATCCACTTGAACTTGAGCTTTCTACAGGGAGGTAAGAATGGATCAATTAACATTCTTCTACAGGTTGACTGCCAGTTGAACCAGCACTATTTGTTGGAAATGCTGTCTATTTTCCACTAGAGAGTTTTAGCTTCTTTGTCTAAGATCAAGTGACTATAGGTGTTTATATTAATTCCTCGGTCTTCAATTGTATTCTATTAGTCAACCTGCCTATCATTGTACCAATACCATGCAGTTTTTATTATATTGCTCTGAACTACAACTTGAGATCAGGGATGGTGTTTTTCCTAGAAGTTCTTTTATAATAGAGAGTAGTTTTCAGCTACTCTGGGTTTTTTTTCTTATTCCAAATGAATTTGAGATTTGCTCTTTCTAACTCTATGAAGAATTGAGATGGAATTTTGATGGAGATTGTATTGAATGTATAAATATTGCAGAGAGGTGATCAATTTTACTATATTAATCCTGCCAATCCAAGAGCATGGAAAATCTTTCCATCTTCTGAGGGCTTCTTCAATTTCTTTCTTCAGAGACTTGAAGCTTTTGTCATACACATTTTCCACTTGTTTGGCTAGAGTCACATCAAAATATTTTATATTGTTTGTAACTATTGTGAAAGGTGTCATTTACCTAATTTCTTTCTGAGTCTATTTATCCTTTGAGTAGAGGAAGGCTACTGATTTGTTTGAGTTAGCTTCATATCCAGCCACTATGGTGAAGTTGTTTATCATCATTAGGAATTCTCTGATGGAATTTTTAGGGTCACTTAACTAAACTATCCTATCATCTGCAAACAGTGATATTTTAACTTCTTCCTTTCCAATTTGTATTCCTTTGACCTATTTTGTTGTCTAACTGCTCTAACTAGAACATAAAGTACTATATTGAATAGACAAGGAGATAGTGTGCAGTCTCATCTAGTCTCTAATTTTAGTGGGATTGCTTCACATTTCTATCCATTTAGTTTGATGCTAGCTACTGGATTGTTGTATATTGATTTTATGATGTTTATGTATGGGCCTTGAATTCCAGATCTTTCTATACATTTAACATGAAGGGACATTGAATTTTGTCAAATGCTTTTTCAATAGCTAATGAAATGATCGTGTTTTGTTTTTTCTTTGAGTTTGTTTATGAAATGGATTACATTGATGTATTTCCAGTAGGATTGCAAGATAGTACCACTCTGAAAAATCAGTATTGGGTTTCCTCAAAAAATTGGACATGGTACTACTTGAGATCCAGCTATGTTACTCCTTAGCATATACCCAGAATATGCTCAAACATGTAATAATGACACATTCTTCCTTATGTTTATAGCAGCCGTATTTATAATAGGTAAAAATTGGAAACAACCCAGATGTCCTTCAAAAAAAATGAATACAGAAAATGTGGTACATTTACACAATGAAATACTACTCAGCCATTAAAAACAATTATTTCGTGAAATTTGCAGACATAAGTTTGGAACTTGAAACTATCATTCTGATTGAGGTATCATAATCACAAAAGAACACACATGGTATGCACTCACTGATAATTGGGTATTATCCCAAAAGCTTGAAATACAAGCTTACAAGATACAATTCATAGACCATAAGAAGCTCAAGAAGAGCCGGGTGATGGTGGCACACACTTTTAATCCCAGCACTTGGGAGGCAGAGGCAGGCGGACTTCTGATTTCGAGGCCATCCTGGTCTACAGAGTGTGTTCCAGGACAGCCAGAGCTACACAGAAAAACCCTGTCTCGAAAAACCATTAAATAAATAAATAAATAAATAAATAAATAAATAAATAAATAAATAAATAAATAGAAAAAAAGAAAACTGACTGCTTAAAAAAAAAAGAAGAAACTCAAGAAGAAGAAAGCCAAAGTTTGGGTGCTTTAGTGATTCTTAGAAGGGGATGAAAATACTCACAATAGAAAATATGAAAATAAAGAGTGGAGCATAGACTCAAGGAAATGCTATTCAGAGACTGTCCCACCTGGAGTTCCATCTCATATACAGTTGCCAAACCTGGACACTATTTAGGATGCTGGGAAGTACTTGCTGTCAGGACTCTGATATGGTTGTCTCTTGAGAGGCTCTACCAGAACCTGATAAATTCAGAGATGGATGCTTGCAGCCAACCTTTAGACTTAGTGCATGATTTCTGATGGAGAAGTTGGAGCAGGAAATGAAGGGGCCCTGGGGGTTTGCACCATGTGGGGAACAATAGTGTCAACCAGCCAGATCATCCAGAGTTTTCACAGACTGGACCACCAACCAAAACTACCAAGGCTCCAGTCGCATATGTGGTAGAGGATGGACTTGTTGGACAGCTATAGGAGGAGTAGTTCTTGGTCCTGAAAGGTTTCAATTCTCCAGTGTAGGAGAGTGCCGGGGGGAAGACAGGAGTGGGTTGGTGATAAGGGGCCACCCTCATAGAGGCAAGGTAAGGGTTTAAGGGATAGAGTATTTCCAGAGGAAAAACCTGTAAATGGAATAACATTTGAAATGTAAATTAAAAAAATAAACAATAAAAAATTATAGATAGATCTAAAAGAAATTATCTTGAATAAACAAGACATAGACAGATATTAAATATTTTCTCTCATATAAGCATGATACCTTTTTAAGCCACTGATATGTATGTTTCAATCACTTATCTACAAAGGTTAGATACCAAAGAAGAGACAAGAGGATATGAGAGGACTCCCAAGAAAAGGGAAATAAAATACATTCATTATTATAAAAAAAAAAAGAAGTGAAGGATCTGGAGTAGAGAATTAATGGGGAGGGAATGAAAGAGAAGTAGGGGGAAGTATGGGTGGAGTTGAAGGCACGGTGAAATCTGCAAAGAGTACAGCATTTGATTACCTTGCCACTCTTTGTTGTTCTTTTTTGGTCTTTGCTGACACTGACCATCACTGACAAAACTGTAGTTTGCCTTGTCTTCACCAAAGAACTGGTGATGTTCTGTTGGCTTCTTGCCTCTTTAGAAGACTTGGCAAATTGGCAGAGCCATATGGTTTCTTCTGGATTAAAATGTCATTAATGATTTGTGAATGGTGTTTGAGAGTTGATCAAGATGTTACTGCTGATTTTTGTGGACTGAATTGTTACTATCCTGAAAATGCAGATTGGAATCACCCCCAAAATCTATTTCTAAACAAGATCACATTGTCTTTTACCTTATTAAGCTTTCCTTTCCAATAGATCTGGTGAAAGGTGGGATAGAAAGTAGGTTAAAGTATTTAAGTGTCCTTATTAAACTAGGCTTTAAAAAATGTAAGGGATGAGGAAATGGGGTCAGACTCCAGTGACAAAAGATATTGAGAAAAAATATTAACATTACCATAAAATGACATGCAGCTCTGAATTTTTAACTGAATCATGAGAACTCTAAACAATTTTGTCTATTTTTCTTGACATGTAACCTGACTTTCCTTATTTGTATCAGTATATCATGTAGGAGCTCCAGAAAATGGTATCCCTTTTACAATATGAAGAAGAATCAACTAAGTTATTTTTAAACAGAAGTCTCTTGTTTGGGGATATTTTTTATTTTGCCAGTAAACAACACAATCTCTAGGTTCACAGTGTGATCAAATATCCTGCAACCGTTTATGGTATTTGACAAATATTTATAGCACAGTGTAGTGGGATATTTCCCTGCTACATTTGCAATAAAGTTAAGTGATTTGGCAGTATGAAAGGCAGATACATATCAACTATGGAGAAAGACGGATGGGTCGAAAGCAGTCCTGGGTAGCAACATCTATCAAAACGTTAGATAGTGGGTGACAATTCTAATTGTATGGGCATCTTGTTATTTGAGCATTTTCAAATATATAAATCCATTGGATAATCTTTAAGCATTGAGAGTCTTCATTCTACCAGGTACCATGAGGATAGTGAATATTGTCTGGGTTTCAGTCAAGCTTTCTGGATGCAGCATGGTGAGTTAGCAGAGCCATCCCCTACGCTGGTGTCTTGTGGGTGTAGTTGTGGCATGCTTGGCTTCTGACTGCTTCTTGCTATGGTGCACATGACTTCTGGTCATTTCTAGTGGGAACCATGGCAGCTGCCTGGTAACAATCTGGAACAAGTGCCATATCCTAAATATCTCCTTTTTCAGAATAGGCTTATGAGTAATATATTATATGCAAAATTATTTCTCATTCCCATACTTAATGACTGAAAATATACATGCATACTTCATTTATCTGATTACTTTGTCTTTAAGGAAGGCAAACTAAAATCTGCTACAATGAGGCATTTATTATCTCCATTTGGGTTTGCTTGCCTTATAATTCTATAACTTACAGGAAAAATGAACATAATAAATAACCCAAAATGGAAATGTGGACACAATAAGGGTTTATGAAAAGACACCAATAGCACATAAAATCATGGCAATTATTTCCAATGAAGGTATGTGAAATTAATTTCTCCTTACACCAAAGGAAACAATCTACAGAGTAAAGAGAATTGGAAACATCATTGCTAACTATTCATAAGTATGTGAATTAATTTCAAGATTATTAACAGCATTACAATCTCTAAATATTCAAAGAATATGTTGTCCTATCAACTAATGTAATAGTGAAATGAATAGACAATTCTCAAGATATTCATCAAATATTTGAAAAATATTCAACAGTGTGGAGAAAACCAAAATAAACATGCTTTGATACTCATCTCACAACAGTCAAATGGATATCATCAAGAAAGCAGATAAGAATGATTGATTTGAGGTATTGAGTAGTTCTCTACATCTCATTATTATTTTTCCCAGTGTGGCCACATTTAAGAAATTTCCTTTTTCTCCATTATTAATTTGGCTCTGTTAGTTGACGTTATCAAGAATTAGTATCAGGATCTGACCAGGGACATAGGTTGAGACTCATTAGCCTAATAATAAAGTGATGACCACAAGGTACAAAAACATACTGTGGGAGAGTCTACCTCTCACAATGAGCTGATCCCAGTTGGAGAGGAAAGATGAGTAGCATCTGTTGGAGTCTTTGTGTAGGGGGAGGTTCCAAGCTTGTTTCTTGGAAACAAGAAATAAATAAATAAATAAAGATGGCACAAACCTAACACTGGCCTAAGATATAAAGGTAAGATTTTTGTTCCCAGGAGAAAAGGAATTTTTTGGACAGGATTGTGACTGAGAATGTCAGACACCATGTAAACCTGGGAATTATTAGAACTGATAACAGATTTAACCACCAAAAGAAACCCAGTATAAAATAGCTGACTAGTTTAGGACAATACATTCCACACTCAGAGTTTGTGTCATCTGTCTGACATAAAATACAAAGATTATCTGGTGTTTTTCATTGGAGGCATCTAAGGTAGGCAGGAGAAAGCAGACCCAGACTTCCATGGCAGTCAGTCAGTGAAATGTGAGCAGTAACTCCAGCCATTCTCAGGAGAGATGGTTTTGAGAGGCTTAGCAGAGCCAACTGGAGGTATGTGAGAAATGGAAGTGGAGTGAGAAGCACTGTGATCTCAGAGCTAAGTCATGAGGGGCTGTGGCTCCTGGCAAAAAAAAAAATCAGGTCAACACAGCCATGGAAGTAGATGGTTAGTGTAGACCTATTACTGCTCCTAGAATTTATGGAAAAATCATTAGCTATCTGTGGTGGCTGAGTAGATAGCTAGTGGACAGCTGTTGATCCCAGGGCTTGGCAGGTGCAAGCAGGTTTTTAAAATTACATGCAACATCTTTTTCCTTAAGCAGCAGCAGCAGCAGCAGATACTTTTTGGCTCTTTTTTAGTGAAAAAGAAAAGCAAATTAGAACTTTGTTTTGAATCTGACATTTGGGCAGTCTCTTTTGGCCAATGCACATCAGCCAGAGCATCCTGTTTATTTCTGGACTCATTTGAACAATGAGATTACTTTGAACTATTTTGTATGGTTACCATTTGGTAATTGACTTTGTTTTTCAGGATTAGTTTGTTGCCTATTAAGGTATTGCTATAAAATAGAGATATCTAGAGAGCCTGGTAATACAACAGACAACATTCAAGACATTGGCTACCTCTCTACCCTAACTCAAAGTCACGTGCTTCTAAAACAGTAACACATTGCTCTGATTCATTCAGAAGCTTTAGGAAGACATGGATGGCTTCCACTGCCACCTGGTGGGTGTTAAAATCTAGTAACATGCTGCCACATGGGGCCTTGTTTGGGTCTACGCTACTATCATAGTCTATATTAATGTTTAAGGCCTGTATTATCACTGAAGTCCATGGGGATGTTCCTTGTCTGAGTTGTTGCCTAAATTCATGTTATTTTTTGTGAGCCATGCTGTGTTGGGCCTGTCCCTCTGTGGCTGCTGCAAGGCCCTAAAGAACTGATAACTTCTGGTTCAGGTGGAAAAAAACTTGCCTTTCCTTTGTGCTCTGGCCAGTAGATTTTGATATATGTTGAGAATTTTGTATTTTCCTATGTAAGATTAAATACTGCCCACCAAATGTCTTGTTGCCCCTAAAAATGAGAAAATACTCTCATACACCAAAAGAAGACATGTAAAATTTTTCTTAGTTTAAAACTAATGGTTTGATAAAGTTGTCTTCAGCCTATATCTGGGCAGAAGAGAGGTAGAAACTGCTTCAGTTTCTTGGGGACTGAGGCAGAGTCCATGAGAAGAGAGAAAGAAAGTTGATGGAGAGAAATATAATATGGGACAAGGAATTGTGACAACTGGCCGTGAGGGCTAGCCAATGAAAATAGGAGTGTACCAGGTAGAAAATGGCATACCATAAGGGATATTAATAGGAAAACAGGCCAAATATCTTAGAGGATTGATATCTGTCCACATCTAGTCCTATTAAGGCTTATTAAAAATATAAAGATTTTTTGTCTTTTATCTGGAAACTAAATAATCAAAAATAGGGTATAAACCCCCTAGTGATATTAGCTATGTACTATAACATATAACAATATGTGGCAATAATTTACAAAAATAAGATTTAACACAATTGATTTCAAATTCTTGGATGAAAGACAATGCTATCCTACAACATGTTAGGGAGGCAAAGAAAAATGGTTTCTTAGCAATGGTTAGTTTTATTCCCAAACAGTAAGGGGTTCAAGACAAGGTCTAGAATGCATACTTGTCTAACAACCATGATTCCAGGTGTTCGGAGTTTTAGGTTAGACACAGTTGCTCCCCCACCTCCAAGAACTCTCTGCACACCAAGCAGAATGCCCATGAGCTACAATGGCAGGCTTAAATGCTAGCAGCCTGTGCTCTTCTAGGGAGCTAGTTAGTGCTGCTTCTTGAAGGACAGCTCTGGATGTGGGGATGGATGTCAGTCTAGACATTCAAGTGCTAAAGTTCTCTGCTGTGTAATGAGTTCAGGCTACTTTAAACAGCATGTCTCTTTAAACATAGGATACCACAAGAGAATTGATTATGGCACATACTAGGGCATGATACATACCCAGGACAAAACCTCTGAACAAATAAAATGTTTCTTGAAAATATGCTTATATAGGAAATAGGGGGAAATCAAAGTTAAATATAGAAAAGAATATTAAATAAATTTATATAAAGAAAAAAAGAAAGATGGGCATGTTTATTAACATAAATAATACTCTCTGAAGAAAAGAGAAAGAAATAAGAATTAATATAACTGTTTTCAAAAGTACATGGATACTAAATAAATAAATCATGCCTTTGTACTCAACACTTAGGAGACTAAGACATGGACAGAAAGGTTCCTTGTAAGTTCACAACCAGACTAATAAACAGAGAAAATCCAAGTTAGCACACATTACACAAAGAAACCCTGTCTAAATAAATGATAATGATGATGATGACGATTGTGTTTAATTATCAAAGTGATAGTGATTATATGCTCAGTAGTGGGGATGGTTATTGTACATCCTTTTTGAAAGAAGTATAGTCTCCACATAGTGATGTCATCACTATATTAGTTTCTTTTCTCATTGCCAAAGTGAAAGACTTCATCATGTGAAAGAAATCACACTGGCAGAAGCTCATCACCTTAAATCTGTAGTCAGGAAGGCCAAGTATTTGAACATAGTAGACATAACCCCTCACATGCATGTTCAAGAAATTGTCTCTATGATAATTTCAAATCACATTAGAAAAGCAATATCAGCCACCACTGTGCCCTAAATTTTAGAAAAAGTCATGAGAGAAGAAAGATTAAATGAAACACAAGTTTCTATGGCATATATTTCTATGCTTATATTTTAATTTATTGTGGAAAACTACAGAAAAAAATGTTTGTAGACAATAGCAACTACTTTTTAAATGATGATGATTTGCCTTAGCCTGTTAAACAAGCCTGAGATAGTCCAAAACCTTTTTTTTTAAACAGGAAACACGTGCTTTATTATTTAAAGGCATTTTCTCAATTATTCAAATTCCAATACATTTAATTTTGTTTACAAGAGTTCTGAGAGAACTGCAATATACTTCAAATTTTCAAAAAATCAAAAATTCTTGAGCAAGGATGATTGCTAGGATTATTTTTGAGGTTTGTGAATACTCATCAGGACAAGCTGGTCTCAAGAGCTTGTTTTATTGCATTGTCCTTTTGGACAGGAAGATGTACTCAAATTTCTTTTGTAAAGGTAACTTCTACTTCAGCAGAAGGTGAAGCATGGATGTCTTGATTTAATGTTTTACAGTGGTTGACACAAACTAAAGAGTAAAACTACAGCAGTTAAGAATTTACATGTTCCCCCACCCCAATTGTTGTTGTCCATGCACAATAACACCAAGTTTTTATGTCCATATTTGACCATTTTAGTAAGGCTAGTTTGCAAAACAATTTTTGTTCCTATTAAATCTTATTTTGTTTTTTATGTTTGCAATGCTTAATATATTACAGAACTTGAAGAACTGTGTGAAGAAGTTTCTCTGTTTTTTTGTAGATAATAAATAAATAACTCAGCCACTAAACAGTCACTTGGTATTTATGAAGGTCCTCAGTAAGATTGAGTTGGACAATAAGTGTTCATCTTGTTCAACCCAGGATAGCAGACACATTCATTGTTATAAGCTCTGGAAACTGATGGTATGACCAGTTCTTACAAAATTTTTGACTCATCAGAACTCATTGGAAATACAGACTAACCAATGAAGTCTACACTGCCACCAGTGAATTATCTTTGATAGCCATTAATAAATAATTAATAAATAATAGATAGATAGATAGATAGATAGATAGATAGATAGATAGATAGATAGATAATATTATTTGGAATCCAGTAAATTATTTTGGAAAACAATTAAAAATAATAAATTATAATAAATAAATTATAAATTTATACTTAATAAAAAACTTTTTTATTCACATAAATTTTATTTAATAAATTAAACTTTAAAAATAGATTAAATTAAATTAATATATTTTATTTTTAAACTTAAATAACTATACATTGTAAATTATAAATCATAAATAAATTATAACTTCACCACTATGGTGTTTCATCACATCTGGGTCTGTCCTTAAAGGAAATAGGTATTATAACTTTATATTTCCCAAATTTTTCCACTGGGTGACTTTACTCTAGTGATCAAGAAATCAAATATCAGTAAAAACACTAAAATATTTAGTGTCTCCTTTCAACTTCTGGGTAGTAATGCTGCACTTTGCCTGTTAATATCTGTAAATGTTATATAAATAACAATTAAACATTACCACAAGGACTCCACATGAAGTATGGAATACCCGGACAGTACAAGAATAATTTGCATCACCACTCCTAAACCACTACCTTCATTCACAAGGAAATGGAATGAACAGTCATTGATTTCAGCCTTACTTATGGGGTATAAATATAGACAACAGGGAATGATAACTGGGCACTTTGAAGCATGCTTAAACTACAAAAAGGACAAAGCCCCAAATAATTTTTAAAATGGATGGCATTACTGTTAGTATTCATTATTATAACCTACCTCAGGATTGAGAACAAGATTGTTATCTATTTTTACAGATACCATCTTGACTCAGCAGAATCTCTGCTTGTTTTGAGAGTCACCAGAACAGAACTGAAAGCATCCTAACAATGGATAAAGCACCATACTTTGAGTACAATATTCACAAATTAGACTATGCCAAAATGTCATCCCCTCTCATCTTCTGTTATATTACTTAGTACCAAAAAGTCTCAAGGACAAAAACGCCAAAGTATGTCATATAGCTTAGTCACTTGCTGAACTCACAAAAATGCCATCTTTAAGTACTGTATAATTAGGTTATTTCAGTATTCTGGTATTGAACAACTGCTATGAAGAGCCACAAGTACCAGAGTATTCAATTTTGTTTCTGAAGAAAGTAGATTTATCATGTTTTAATTTAATGTGATTGAATGAGTTTGTATTAGATTCTTAAATGTTTATTAACATAACAGCTAATAAACTGTGTCTCAAATAGATTTTAATTTGCATACTCATAATGAGAATAATCATGTTTGATATTTATTGTCCATAATTACTTTTCATTCTGTGAAAAGCTATGTCAGTTGACCAACATTTCATTACCTTCTTCTGTCAGTTCGTTTTGCAACATTTCTAGAAATTAATCTATTTCAGTTCATCCATATTGCTTTTCCATGTAGGATTTGATTAGAAATATTTTTTTGTTTCTTAATTGTTTTCCTTTCTTCATTTATTTATTTATTTACTTTTCATACCAACTGCAGTCCACCTCACTCCTTGCCTCTTAGTTCCACCCTCATACATACTCTCTCCTCATTCCTCTCCTCCCTTCGTTGAAAACAGAAGGCCCCCACATGGGTACCAACCCAACCTAATACAAAAAAAAAAAATCTATTAGAAGCAGTCTTAATTTTAGTGTTATCAAACTTATAGTTTTTTCTTTTAAATAAATTCATATTTAATAAATATTTTCTTGCTTTAATGGTAGACATATGTTTGGGAGATTTTGTTTATTTGTTTTCTCTCTTACTTTTTTCCTTCCTCTCCTCCTTTGTTTTCTGGTGATTGTCTTGCCGTGTAGCTAAGGAGGGTATGAGCTGCTCCTCTTGTGCTAGATGCCCAGGTTCTAGGATTGTGGGTACACAATATTATTATTTTTGTGTGTGAGTTTTTATACTACTTGCATATTTAAACTACAATTAAGCTATTTTCTGAAAGTTATAGAGAAAAATTTTATATTGATGTGATTATTGTTTTTCTGTTTTTAAAATTATCTCCTACATTGCCCTAGTTGTAGATTTAGTATCACATAATAATCATCAATTGACTCTCATGGGAAATTAATTTTATTTTCAAAACTGTAATATAATTTTGTTATACAATGTAAATTAACTTTCAGTATTTATGAATTACAAATAATGTTACTTCTTGAGAACTTAGATACATTCTTGAACATGTATGAAATGCAATGGAGAAAATTTGTTTATTTCAATTCTGTCTGTAATACCAAAAATAGATAATAACAATTTGCCTCTCTACAGCACAAGTACTAGAGGAAATAATTATGCTTATTGTCATGATCAAATAGTATAAATATGTTTTAAATTTATAAGCCTAACCAAAGATTTTTAAAATAAACTATTCCATAATTCTATCTACAGGTTCATTATATCTACAGCAATCCAAAAGATATTTTGATCTTCTATTTTCATTTCACAAATTTGATGTTAATCATCAAAGCTTCATATACTATAGAAAATTTTATGTGAAGATTTCTAGATGGAAACAATAAGTATTTGTCTTTTTACCCAGATATAAATGAATTACACCAAAGCTTCTAGTTAGCCAAGTTTTCAAACTTACAGAACACAATTTAAAGAAATTAAACAAGACAATTAAATGCAAATTGATATGTTTCATTTCTGAGACAGGAAAATGAAAAGAAGAAAGAAAAACAATAAGGACAATTTTAAAAACCCAAAATGTTAATTTTGAGTGACAATTATATTTCAAATTCACCTGCCTCTGAACAGTTACTCTATTTTCGTACATCATTTAATGGTTGGCAAGGTCACAAAGGAAAAATTGTTTTACACCTATTCTACAAATTCCTTCCAGCTATAGACAAAGGTAGAGTGATCCATTCTGGCAGAGTGAATGTTGAGGGTGAGTGTGTGTTTCATTTGGGCCTGTGTAAGGCTTAAATTCAGGTGTAAATTTGTTCATTCCACTACTTAGGAGGATTAATTAATGTAAGAGGCTCATAGTATGTGGAGCCAGGGTCAGAATCATTTGTAAAACAATATTTACATTTTGTGCCATTGTACACAGTGGACATTGTTGCCCACATATCTTATCAAACAAGAGGAGAAATAGAGACATGTACCTTCTGTGAAGAAGGATGAAAATGAAATATTGTACCATAAGGCCATGTTTAACATCAGGCCCTTAAGTATTGCTTTCTTCCTACTTGTGTGATAACTTTATATAGGGGAGTTTGACAAATATCAGTAAATTGTAAAATACTAAATGTTTACTAAATGTTTTAGTATTTTACAATACTAAATATTTTAAATAGTGATACAGAAGTCCATAGTAGGAACATTGTTTTATTGTTTTCTGAAAAATTTCAAACAGAAAAAAAATGATACATTCCAGAGAGCTTATTATTCCTACTCATTACTTTTCTTTCCAGTGGTAGGAAGCTGTTGGCTTGACCACAAAAGAGGCTGATATAAAAACAGATATGATTTGAATATACTGTTCATGAGCTTTGAAGACATAAAGAAAGTAAGATAGGAAAATTGTATTTTTAATTACTCATATTTTTTAAATGTTGTCATTGACCCTCTTGTAGCCAGTCCTCCCATAGTTCCTCATTCCATTTCTCCTTCACCCATCTCCAAGAGGATGTCTCTCCACCCACCCCTCCAAACAACATGCATACCCATTCCCTGTGTTCTGAAATATTAAAGGGTCATTTTTAGATATATTTTTATACTGCTCTTCTCTTGGTTGAATTCTCATTTTACCAGGTATTTCCATATGTATCTTTTCCTTGGGATTTTTGCAGAAGATGATTCCTAATGTCCTGCCTTTGTCTCATTGACTGGACTTCCACAGTACTTTTCCTGTACAGATATCTTTTCTGGTCCTTTTTTTTCAACCACCTGTGAAAAGCCAACCAAAAACATTCACATCAGCAATCACTTTTATTATTAAAATCTTGACTATTTCAGAATAATTACATATACTTGTGGTGTCTGATTTGGTGTTCCTGCATATGAATAGATTATGCAATGAACAGAGTATGCAAAAGAGTAGATGAATCATCTAGTCACTCTTCTGGCATTGTCATCCTTTCTTCCTCTAATAGCCTTCCCAAACACTAATAACCCAAATCACTATTAATCACAATTCTACTACAATTTTTGACATTGAGATCACACATGGCATTTCTTTTGGCTTATTTCACTTAGCCCAGTGTCCTCAGCTTCATACATTCATGCATATGACATAATTTCATTTCATTTCATTTTTATGTGTGAGTAATGATATGTGTTATAAATATAGTATAAGACATTTATCATATTTTTTGTCTTCAGTCTATTAATGGATTATAGGGTAAGTCCATGTCTTATGATTGTAAACATAGAGCAGTAATTCTAAATAACAAAAAGGTTATGAATGACAGCATCATTTCCATTGGTTATATCCTCAGGGATGCTATAGCTGGCATGATGATCCACTTTCTCATAGTCTTCCATGCTCATTACCTAATTAAGGCTCCCAAGGAACATGAATCTACTATAAAATGTAGACAATTAGAGCCAGAAACCAGAATTGACAAGGTCTCCCTGTTTTTGAAAAGATTCTTGGAGTGTGTCACTCAGATGAATCTATAGGATGTTTTTCCGGTTGGTCACATTAAGCAGTATCTTTTTTGTCAGCCTTGCACTTCATTGTCATTGCCACCTCAAGCCTTGACTGCATACTGGCATACTGGATAGAGTTGCACTTTCTGCTGCTGCTTCTTAGTCTTCAGCTTCTCTTCATGCTTTGTAAGCCAGCCATTCATGACTCTAGTCTTTTTGAAGCACAGGACTGAAAGCATGCATTCCTTGCTCTTGTAGAATTTCTTGAGGGTTTTTTTTTGTCTGATTAATGACATTGAGGACACAGGTAATGGATTTTTACATAACTCTTATCAGCAACTGTCTTCTTGGTGAGGCAAAGCTGGAACAGCAGCTAGGATGTTCAGATCCTACAGTTTTTTTCAGCATCTCCTTCTTCTTGCCATACAAGTTGCAAGCCTTTATTTTGGCAATTGGTGCTTTGCTCCTTACACAGTATCTAAACTTGCTTTGAAAATCTAAGGGGTTGAACTTGAACACTATCTGAGAACTTACTGACATGTTGATTAATGAAAAAAAAATGAGTGAATAATTTCTCTATGCAAACATTGAATCAGGAGTAAAAGAAGATTTACCTATTTATAGAGTCCATGACCTTACAAGGAAGGCAAATTGTCAGGAAGAAAATACTCAAAGTAATAAACCTGGTTGTGTGTTTGGACAGGTGACATGGCTCAGCAGGTAAACAGGTTTGTTCAACATACTTGACAACACAACTTCAATCTCTTTTTTTTTAAAGCTTCTTTGTTCTATTTTTCATACTCCTCAGGTCTTGTGGTATTTATTTTTTTGTTTTTGTCAGTCATTCTGCATCAAAATCATTTGTATAAATTAGTTAGCATTAGAATCCTGTTGTTTTATTCATGCACAACACTAAATTCATTCCACAAATGATCACTTACAAAGATGGGGCCTAACATAAGCCTGTTGCTGTAAATCTCCAACCTCAATAAGCCCCTGCAAGAACACACAACACAATTACAATATTTATAAAAGGCACACCTTGCTGGGTGGTGGTTGCGCATGCCTTTAATCCCAGCACTTGGGAGGCAGAGGCAGGAGGATTTCTGAGTTCAAGGCCAGCCTGGTCTATCGAGTGAGTTCCAGGACAGCCAGGGCTACTCAGAGAAACCCTGTCTCAAAAAACCAAATAAATAAATAAATAATAAATAAATAAATGAATAAATAAATAAATAATAAATAAATAAATAAATAAAGGGCACACCTAGATAGGGAATAAATATCACTACTCTACTCTATTATCCAGCTATTAAATCCCTGGCTACTTGTGGTTCCTCTAAGCCATGTGCTACCTCTTCATCTTCCTTCCACCTCTTCTTTTTTCATCTTTCTTTATCTCTTCCATCTCCTTTTCTCCACTTCTCCTTCCTCTCTACCCTTCTTTAAAACTCCTAGCCCCACCCTTTTCTTCCACTGCCTAATCACAAGCCTTAGCCTTTATTTGACCTGTTGTCATGCTGAGAATGTTCACCAGAAATCACCTAAATATGTGATATAGGACTTGTCAGGGCAACCTTCTTGAAGGAGCTGAATTAGCATCAAAACACAATCAGCAATCCATATCATTTCTCCTTTATTTGGTTATTTTTTGAGACAGGGTCTCTCTGTGTAGTCCTGACCTGTCCTGGAACTCACTCTGTAGACCAGGCTGGCCTCGAACTCAGAAATCCGTTTGCCTATGCCTCCCAACTGCTGGGAATAAAGGCATGTGCCAACACTGCCTGGCTGCATTTCTCCTTTTTGTCAAATTAAAAGAATCTTTTCTCTCAGATATAAATTGATCACTATTATCATTCTACAATTTATAAAGTGCATGACACACTTAACAACCAGTCAACCAATTTTGTCAATTAATTAAAGCACTCTAACATCTTTTCTAACTTAAAGGGCTTGTAATTCCCCATTGAAGTATGTCCTTGTTTTAGATTGTATACCATCAGGAAACTCATTCTCTCTAGTGTATTTTATTTTTCTCAATGCTAAACAGCTTTGGTTGGTTATGAGACTACAACTAGATTTCAACACCATCAGAAATCCTAGAAAAACTTAATTACTTGAAAACATAAAGAGCATAAAACATAGCTCCCAAAACTTCATGAATTTTAGAAACAGTTGATCACCTGGACAGTCCCTCATTCCTCAAAACATTAAAGCATCAGTCTTCAGCCTGCTGACCCAGGATCATCTGAAAGACCTTGGTAATTGAGAATTTTGAAGGAATGATTACCCAGTCTTGGCACAGATTATCAGTCAAATATTTTGCATAGTGTCTCATTTTTCTGGATAGTATATTTGTCTTTAGATAGATTGAGGCAATTCTTGCCTAGTGGCTGTCTTGCCACAACTGGAGCAACTCCATTGATGCTCAATTTCTTCTTTGAATCCACAATGAGGTACAGTCATGGTTAAATATGTCTCTAATGAAATAATCCTTAATAATAAAAAAAAAGGCTATAAATACTGTGGAGTTCTGCTGTCTTTGCTGTCTTTGAAGACTATCTATCTATGCAAAGTATATGTGAACTGTTAGGCCTTGACTACATTCAGCAATTTATAATGGAAATATCTCAAAAACTCCATTTAATTAATTCAGAAACATGAGTTTGCTATCTGGCACTTAATACTTATTGCTTAATAATATAAAAACAGTTTGTAACAGCATTTAGAGAAGGATTGAGTCTAAGCTTTATATTCTGAAAATGTGTTGCATAGGCACAATGTTTATATAAGAATAACAATATTAATTCTAATTTTTCCATCAATAAAGAAATTCATACCAATAAAAACCTTAAATTTGTATCAAATTAAATTGTGTGTCAGCGTAAGAAAGTACAACTTCAACTTTGCATCAATTATAAAGATTTCTAGAAATTTAAGATATGGCTAAGCAATGATTTAGTTTAAGAGTAAATTTGATGACCTATCACTATTTGTCTATTTATTAATTTCTACGATATTACTGCAGTCACTCTTTTTTCCATCCCCTACTCCTTCAACTAAGAAAGAAAAAATACAGAAGAAGAAAGAAAAGGTAGAAATCATTAAGTATAAGCTGTCTAGTTTTCTCTCTGTTCAAAGCTATAACATTTGTAAAATATCCCTTAAAAAAAATATATATATATATATATATATATATATATATATATATATATATATCTCATTAAATAACCAGAACCATCTACCCAAACCTAAGAGTGGGATGATGATTTACTTTTGTCTGGTTCTAGCTGAATCCGGGGTGAAAAATACCCTTCCTGAGGGTTGTAAAGTAAAATAAGAAAAATAGCTTTGTCAATGGAGAGCTAGCTGGTATAATGTGCCTCTAAGTAACTATGTAATGAGAAACTGCATTGCTTAGCTGACATCATGACTACAACAGTGTGAAAAGCTGAATAGGTGAGCTAGCTGTTCTGGAAAAGTTCTGGAAGCAGGTCATTAAATGAAGCAGCTTTGATGTAGTTGAAGTAGAATCAAATAAGGACCTAGAATGGAAAGTCCCACAATCTCAGCACGCCAGAGTGGGAATCTTGTCAGGGCTGTCTTTCTCTTCTGTTATTCTGCAGTATATAAACATACAAGCAGCATATAGTTCTGAAAATGGATTCATACGGAAAGTCCAGGGTGTACAGATTGGTTAATGATGACTGATAAAAAAAATGACTGCCTTACTTCAGAAGTTACTTTGATCACATAATCAAACCTCAAGATAAATGTCTATACATGCCATCTTAAAGGATGGCATGTAATAACAAGTTATGAGAATTTTGTACCCAGTAAGTTTTATTAGCTGTGTGTAGACAGTTTAGTTTCAGCCAGTTTCAGAGCTGTCTCCATATACAGAGACATAGACATGACCACATATACATGACCTATTTTGTTGATCATGTTAGTCACTCTTTTCTTCTCTATCACCAAGGTCTTCAGGAGGTCTCCTTTGGTCATGTCTGATTTTTATCAACTTAGAAGCAACCCATAGATTTTTGTTTCCTGTAGAATTATAGACAAAACCCCCTATCAGCATAACACATTTCCTGTTTTTCATTCTAATGTCAGAATATTGTTAATATTATCAGGCTGGTTTACTTGAGTAGTTTTTTTTTTCCACAATCCAATGTCTTTCAGTACCTGTAATGTTTTGTTAATTAGCATCTTAAAAACTTAAGGTTAATTGTGGGGAGCTGACAGAAGGCAGCTATCATCCTTGCAGCCATCTTGAGCCATATACCCTGACAAGAGACTTGATTACATTAGCCTAAAACAGCTGAGCACACTTTGATAACATCTTGTTTTAGATAGCCAGGATCTTCCCTTGGGTGTGTGAGACTTAAAGGTGTGATTTAGAGCTGAGACTTAAGGACATGACTTAGAGATTAGATTTAGAGACAAGGCCTAAGGGCATAACTTAAGAGCATGACTTAGAGGTATGGCTTAGAAGTGAGACATATAAAAGGCAAGAGGCAGACAGAAGAGAGATGAGAGAACCAGACAACAGATTACTAGACAAAGTACAACTTGGAACTAGGAATTAGGTTAGACATTTGCAACAGAGAATTAGGCACTTAGCACTTGGAAGAAGTAACTTGGAACTTAGAGGCACTAGGGACTAGGAACTAGGGACTAGGAACTTAAGACTTGGGACTTGGACTAGGAAGAGAGACTGAAGAATAAACGGGATTGAATCACACTCTGTCTGGTCTCCATTCTTCAAGTCCGTCCTCACTCTCTCTCTTGCTGAATCCCGACCCGTGGACCAGAGCAGCTTGGAGCAGTACGGGCTCTAACAACTTAGCCCCCAAGGCTTTTGACAGTACAGGTTCCAATATTGACACAGCGGTTCTCGATATTTTGGTCCCCAAACATGGAGTAGCAAGGGCTGCAACATTTTTGGCACCCAACGTGGGGCAGCTCAGGCGATGACAGTTAATAAAGCACTATGTGAACTTTCTTTGGAAGATTTTATTGCCTCCTTTTGCATGTTAAGCATCTCCTTTAGAGTTTGGTTAGATCACTTCACAATCACTTGTCCTGTAGGATTGTGTGATATGCTCATAACATGTTTAATATTATAATATATAAAAAAAACTGCTTCATCTTATTAGAGATATATGCCAGACTACTGGTGGTTTAAATTTGTATGAGTAATCTCATAATGGCTATAACCTCTAAGAAATATGTAATTACAATTCACCCTTTTCTGATACTAAGGCTCTTGTTCATTGAAATCCTGAATATGCGTCTACAGTATGATTCACATATTTCAGTTCACCAAGCACTGTAAAACAGAAGACATCTATTTGCCAATTTTTATTTCCTTTGGTGTCATAAGTGTTAATTTCTGCACATAATAGAGTTTGGTTATATAATAAAGAACGATGATATTACCTCACATTTTCTTGACTTTTTGCCAAGGGATACAAAATTCTTCCTTTAAACTTTTGCTGTTAACATGGTATTTTTATATGGACTTCTGAAGTCTTTAGTACATTTCTGATCAGTAGCTGGTCAATTTTATTATTACCTTGAACCATAAGGATTGGCAGACATTTATGAGATCTTATGTGTGTTAAATATAGTAGATAATTCCTATTTCTTATCATTTGTTGTAGTTAAATAAATATTGAAGTCAATTCAGAATCATCCTGAATAAGTTCAGCATCTCTATGTTTAAAACAACCTTTTCTGCATATTGAGAATCAGTCACTATACTAAGAGAATCTTGAAAACCTGAAAACACCATGAGTATTGCATATAATTCAGATTTTTTAACTAACTTATAGGGACTCTCAGCTACCTTACTTACATCTTCTGATCTGTAGCCTACCTTTCCTGATTCATTGGCATTACTGTAAAATGTAGGGACTCCAGATATTGGAGGTTCCTTCATTATATGAGAGAATCAAATTAGTTATTTTTCTGCAATGAATTTGCTTGCTTTTAGGATATCTGTTGTTAATATCTCTGAAGAAATTACTGCATACTCTTTGCCAATGTTCGTCTTGTGCCCATAAAGAGGCAATCTTTGAGTTAGTAAAAAGTACCACAATTTCAGATGGATCCATACTGACTAATTGTAAGTCTCATTTTTCTATTTACTATCAATTCAGAGAACTTATCAGTGTGTGTTTTTGTTTTCTTACTCTGTTTATGGACTAAAACTATCCATTCTGAAATATAATCTTCCCTCTGCATGAGAATTTCTGTAAGAAAATGAGTAGAAGGTAACTGATTAAAATGCATGCCATCTTTGTAACAATACAATTAAGATGTTTATCTTGCAATCTCCTTTCTACCAGAGCTAACTGCTTCTCTGCCTAGCCTGATAATTTTCTTGGGCTTTTAAATTTTTTATCACCTTGTAAGGTTTGAAATTAATTGCTTAGCTTTTGAATGGCAAAGCCAGTCTCAGGCTACAGCCACTTAATACCTCCTATAGCTTCAGTAACTCATTAAGGGCCCCTACTTAGTTTCTTCTGATTTGTACCTTTTGTGGCCTAAACTTTTGCAGACTTATTCTATACCCTAGGTAATTGTTAAAATCCACCACCTTTTTTTTTTATCTTTTTATCTTTTTCAGAGGCAACTTACAATCCCTAGCAAGGCAAGGGTATTTTTTTTTTAACTTCATCAAACATTCTTTCCAGGATATTTATATGTGGATCACCCAATAGTATCTCATCCATATAATGATAAATAATGGATTGGGGAAATTGTTTGCGAATCATCTACAATGGTTGTTGTACAAAATATTGACACAAAATGAGGAGGGTATTCAACATTACTTGTTGCAGGATTTTCCAATGATATTTTCCAATGATAAAAATTAGGTGAACTCTATTGGAGGTAGGTACTAAGAAAGCAAACCTTTCCTTTTCATGTTCATATGGAGGAATTGTGCAAAAGCCATCATTTTGGTCAATTACTATGATAGGATATTCATTAGGCAACAAGAAAGGCAACGGGATTTTAGACTGCAAGGAACCAATTGGCTGAATAATCTTATAAATTGCTTAAGATCTCTCATCATCCTTCATTTGCCAGACTTTTAAATAATTACGATTTCTGGATAATTCCATGGGCTGGTAGACTCCTCTATATGCTGAACCTCCAGTTGCTCCTGGACTAACTATACAAATGCCTGTAGGGATTTTTTTTTGTCATTGACCATTGATCAATCCAAATTGGTTGGTCAACTACCTTGTTGGTAAAGGTATTGGTGTCTTATTAGCAGTGGCTCTTTGGGGTAGAACTAAATTATCAACATCAACTTTACCTTGTTTATGCATAGCCTGGACAATCTGTAACTGTCTGTAAATTAATCTGTAACTTGATAACATTCACAAACTAATTTAAAATTTTTTTTTAGAAGCCTGACAGGTTTTATAGCCAGACACTGAAACTGAGGGGATATTAGTTTGTGTTTTCCACTGCTGTAATATATCTGTTTCTCATAACTTAATGGCTTTGATTATCCTTCAATTATCCTTATTGTCCACAGGTTCAATACATTTAAACCAACGTATGCTTTCCTTTCACTGGGATAAGTACCAACTGCTTGGAACTGGAGGTCTACTTCTTGAAGTTTTCGACTTGCAGGCCAAGATTTTATTGAGATAATGGTGATATCTGCTCCAGTGTCGACCATCCCTTCAATCTCAATATTGTTTACAAATATTCTGAGTTTTGGCCTTTTATTCTCTATAGAAGTTTGCAAAATTAGTCATTTTTGGATCAGTTTTAGGTTTTTTGAACTGTTTATAAAACTTACCTCAGCCTTATAATCTACTCTCAAATGATCTATTTTTGAAACAGTTGTGTTTAATTGTCCTGAGGAAGAGAATTCTCCCTTTTTGGCATTGATGTCTTCAAGAGGATACCCCTGGGAGTGTTTTGGTAGGATGTTGCCCAATTTGTCTGTTGTTGCTCCTTGTTCCCTTGCCATATATTGGTGTTTGCCACAGCTTTGACATTTCAGAAGGCATAGGCTCCTTTTTGGGATTACTTGGTTTTTCCTGCAGTTATTTCTGAGATGACCCTCCTTACCACAATTAAAATATTTGAAATCCTATGTTGCCTCTAGGACTATTGGCAGCTTCTCCTATTACACAATCATATCAGGCATGTGAGGTTTGACATCAGTTGTATTTCTAATCTACACATCTATTGATACTGACCTTTCACTCAGTAGTCTGATTTCTTCCTTGCATTCATCACTCATATTTTCAAAGGCTAAATACTTGATTTTTGCCTTTTTTGCTGCTGAATCTGATACACTCCTTTCCATAGCTTAGGTTTGCCTTTGTAAAAAGTCAGGAAAAGGTTTTCTTTGGACCTTGCATGACTTGAGTAAATGGTTCAAGTCTTTTCTCTGATTCTGTGACTTGTCCCAAGCTTTTAAGGTTGTCAATCAACACAATGCCGAAGTTTCTTCTTCATATACAGCCTGCTCCTCTACCTCAGTAAACTGACATTCACCATGCAGCTGATCTGTGGAAATCTCTCTGCCCCTGGCTCTAGTTTATCATGCTATCTTGTTTGCCTCATCTCTCCACCATTAGAACCATTGAAAAATATGTGGCAGGTTCTACTATTGCTTTTGCCATATCCTTCCTGTCTTGCAAGAAGTCAGGATTTGATTTACATATAGTAAATACATTCCAAAATTAGGAAGCTTATCTTAAATTTCCTCAGTTTTTACATGTCCACAGGTTACCATTCAAAGTCCTGACAACCTTGTGGATAACTATCATCTGTAGGTGTTTGTTGTACAGTAATCAGATAAACTAAAGTTCGCTTTCAAATAACTTTTGGTAGACTTACTTTATCTTCTGTCGGTACATAAGTATTTTCCTTTATTGAGCTATTAAATTCCCCCTAAGGTTGTGATTCAATCAGTAGGATAGGCACCAATTTGTTACAGTAAACTTCCCACCCCAATAAAGTCTTTCAAAGAGCAAATATCTCAGTTATAATATTTATAAACTGTAAAGCTAGATTGCACTGGCATATTACTATAGTACTTGATTTCCCAGCTATTAAATCCCATGCTATTTGTGTTTCCTCCAGGCCACATGCTTCTGCTACATCTTCCTTCTACTTCATTTTTGTGCCTCCTTTCTCTCCTCCATCTCCTAGTTTCTCCTCTTCCCTCTCTCTTCTTCTCTAAATCTCCCAGTCCCACCTTGTCCTTCCACTACATATTCACAGGCTCAAGCCTTTATTTGACCAGTTAATGTGGAGAGAGGGTTCACTTGAAATCATCTGATTATGTGATCTACACATTATTGAGGGAGCAAAATTAGCATCAAAATACAAAGAGCAATCTGCAACATAATCCATTTTAGCAGAACCCAAAATCCTCTTGTACTCATCTGCAAACCCATCTCAATTTCTTATATCTTGAGCATAGGTTGCTCTGATGTAATTTCTTTAATCATGGAAGTTATTTCAAATTTTTCTAAACTGGTATTTACCTTTATTTTTAGAAAGAGAATTCATGCAGCCATGCTAAACATTTTACATTCCTGTCACCAGTATAGATAAAGGCTCACTGTTTTGTTTTGTTTTGTTTTGTTTTGTTTTGTTTTGTTTTTTCATTTTTTAAGGACTGGCCATCATAACCAGTTACAGGTGGTAAGCCTTTCTTGTCAATTTCCATTTCCCAAATGACTACTGATGTAGTGCATTTTCTCCTGTGCTTAAGGGATATTTCTGAAGTCTATTTGAGATGATTTATTTAAAGCCATAACTTGACTGGTTTTGCTATTTTTGATTTGTAGGGATAATCCTGTAACAGAGAAGTGAGTTGTTTTGTTCCCATTTTATACATAAATTTTTCACTTGGTTAGAAATATCCCCTTGTGCTTATTAGTTCTAAAGCATAGTATGAAGAATTTTACAAATTTTCTTTAACTTTCTGTACCTGTAGAAGCATATAAAAGACAGCACTGTGAAATTTTGTGCTTTAAACACTTTTCCCCAAGTCTCTCCCTAAGAGCATGATAGTTTAACCTCTTACATTTATGTTTGACCATTTTTAGTTGTTTAACATACATTGTGAGAATTCATCTTTGCTGTTTAGAATGTTGATATCCGATTTTCTTAGAATATTGGTTGAAGTGAGTGATCTCTCCCATTTAAGGTTGTTAGCAGTCATATGAAAAATCATTTGCCATTATAAGTGAGAGATGATTCCTGAGAAGTCTATTCTATTCTATCACTTTATAATGCTATATTCAACTTACTACCACACAGTTAATATTACTGTGGCACTGAAATGATTGATTTTTTTTTATGTGTGTAGAAATGGTTAACTGGTTGCTGCCAATCCTGATGACTTACATTCAATCCTCAAGACACACAGAGTGGAAGGAGGGAACCAGCAGCTTCAAGTTGTCCTCCGAGACAATGTGTGTATTATGTGTGATACAAAATAAACAAATATTATGCTTAAATGCATGGAAATCTAATGTGTCTCCTTGGAATTTAATCTTCTATTGCAAGACTCATTATTCAAATCCTCTGAGATTTCATATACATTTTTGAAAGATTTTTTATTTCTCTTTTTTCTTCAAAAATAAAAAACTCCTTGAAACTTTAATAAGGATTGCACTGAATTTGTGGATCAGTACACATAGCTCATTTAAAATAACTGCCCAATTCTTGTGTGTAGAACAGTATTCTGTGTATTTCTGTTTTCTTTTTCTTCCATCAAAATATTCTTGGTTTCAATAGATCTGTCTCTCAACTATTAAAGTTTACATTTGAACTTAAATGGTAGTCATTTTTATTCATATTAATTTTTATTTTATTGTATTTTATTATTTTTAAATCCTACCATTGAAATTTCATGTATTTTTTCTTATTTAATTTTCAAATAACACATCGTTACTATTTAAAATTTAAATTAATATGTGTGCTGATTTTTATGTAATATCTTACTACTTTGTTAGCTTGTTGCTCTAGTAGATTTCTGTGTATGAACTTTTGTTAGTTTTTTACATATGAGGTCACGCTATCTGCTTTAAAAAAAAGGTACTTCTGTATCTCTAATTCAGATGCTATGCTTCTATTTGTTGGCCAAATGCTCTGCCTATTATTTCCCAGTAATATGCTTAACAGAAAAGGTGAAGTCTGGCTTATTCCAGACCTCAGGTGAAAATGATCTCATTTTTCTCAACCAAGTGTGATTTTTATCTACCAGTATTTAATACCAGTGTTTTCTGTTGAAGTACTTTTCTTCCTTCAATACTTTGATGATAATTTTATTTCACAGAAAAATATTGACAAAAGTGTAGCTTGTAATCCAATTTGTAATCCAAGAACATGGGCCACTAAATAGGAAGACCATTCTAACTTTGAGAGCAACCTAGAGTACTGAGTGCTAAGCTAGCTTAGGCTACAAAGTTTCAAAGATGTTGCATTTTATTGGAGGGCTATTCTGTATCCTTGGCCTCAAATAATGATTTGAGTATTTTGTGTCACCCTGTTTCTGTGGTGTTTTCATGTGTTAAACAATCTTTCCATTTCAAAAGTGAACCTACCCATTAATGTTACAAGTTTGGCTGTAAATCATACCTTCATAATATTAGTAATTTCTTAGTTCATGACTGTTTCAGGACCTCAGAAGCTCAGTGCTTAAAATCTGAAGTTTTCTGGTGAAGAAGATGTGGATGCTGTTGTAAGACAAGCTATGTTTCAGAGCATAAAAAATGACCCACAAGCAAATTATGGACAAATTATGATACATGAACTTAGAACAAGAAATGATACAGTAACTTTCCTTTGCAAAGCTGATATTCAGTGGTCTGTAGTAGGTAAAATGTTGAATTTTCCCTTGAGTGTTTACATGTGAAGGAAAAAAAATTGTGTTTCCAAAGTATTTCTGAAAATGATAATGATATTTGGGAGAATAAAAAATTTTGGCAGACATAGGGCCAAAGTTTCTAGTAATGTTTTAGTAAAAAAAAAAAAAAAAAAAAATCTGTCAATGTCACTTAATAAATAAATATGACTTTCTTTCCTTTTGGCCCATACAAATCAACTTTTTAAAGTACGTCAGTAGTTCTATTCTCATCAAGAGATGTGTTAAACATCAAAATTCTAATTCATCATGTGTTGTATCTTATGTTATTTTTCTTTGGACTGATTTGTTGCAATTGTTGCTGGTGCTAGTGGTAGTGATGTAAGTGTGTGAGCATGTATATTTGTGTGTGTGCATGGATGAATGTGTGTGTGTCCACGCATTAAACACACACACACACAGAGAGAGAGAGAGAGAGAGAGAGAGAGAGAGAGAGAGAGATGTACAGTATAGCCCAGACAAGGAAGACTTGAATACAGTTAATACTTTTCTCTGAAACACACTCCTCCCAATGTTTGAAATTTGAAGATGAAATTTAAAGTGTTTCTCCATGTTTGAGGGTTTTTTAAGTATAAAAATTTAAATGATGTCTTAATATGTTTATGTGATATGAATTAAATTTGATCAATGTCATTAAACATTCTTATAATCTCATTATAAGCCATGAGGTATGAATAAGAAAGAATTTTTTTCTTGTAACACTTTCCAAACACCAGTACTATGTGCACAAACTTATATTTAGATTTTTCTGGATTTTTTATATTTTTCAGAATCTCTTATTGTTTGTCTATTCTGCCACTTGATGTAAACTCTCACATCTCATTCTCAACAAGAAACCCAGAATAACTCACCATCTGTCCCAAATGTAAATGATAATTTAATATTCTCATCTCTGCAGCTTAAGACCCAAACTGATATCTGCCTTTAAATGATATACTGAACATTACAACTGTGTTTTGTTTTGTTTTGATTTGATTTATTTAGCTTTTTCAAATCAGGATTTCTCTGTGTAGCCCTGGCTGTCTTGAAACTTACTATGCAGACCATACTGGCCTTAAAGTCACAGAGATCTGCCTGCCTCTGCCTTCCAAGTGCTAGGATTAATGTCATGTGCCATTAACAACTGACTATTTCAAATTTTGTCCAGTAGAATTATAATCTTGGTTCTTCTGACACTCTGTGTCACTTTGACTTTGCTCACACCTTTCAAACTCATTTTTTGTGTTTAGAGAAAAACTCACATGTATTTCAGGAAGTTGCATTTGAAGTAAGAAGTATTTTCTTAATTTAATGCCTATTAGATTGCAAAATGTAGCTTTAAATTTTTAATACATTTTACCTTTTAATGAACTTTTCTTTGTAAATATTGGTTATGATTAGGTAAGAATAGCTAGTGATATCTATTTACTATGCCCCTAAAATGAAGTTTATTTTATTGATCACTGATATAAAAATAGGTATCACATTGATCTCTTTTGAGAGCTCAGTGATGTTTAGGGTGAGTTATAGACAGTAGAGTTCTGTTTACTTACAGATCAATTTGTACCTCTCCCATTAGGTGCTGGTGGAGACTGTAAACATCATTTGTGTATCAAAGTGAATGATTTGACAAGATATTTCATGTTCACGTGAAAACATCCCATTTAAAATCTTCTAGAATATAAATGAGTAGAATATTTATCACCATGTGAATAAATCAAATGAAAATGGACTAACAAGGGGATGTCAAATAATAAATTGGTGTTTTTCTCTCACTTAACTCTGAATATTAAAGAATAATTCGCCTGTGGGAAAAAAAACTCGTGCGGGGATGGAGTCCAGTGGTGGGGTCCCATGGTGGTCTGGCAGCAGGGTCCTGCTGCACTTCTCACACCACCGGCTGTGGATCCCACATTCATGCAGTCGCCGCAGGCTGGCAGCTGCAGTTCAAGGTTCCAAATCAGGCAATCTGGCGTGACACATGGAATTTTCCAAAGCTTTTATTGTTCATGGTGTGGTGAATGGGTGTAGATGGTGTACGCTTCCCCCGCAAAAGTCAGGGGGTCTGGCTATTAATAGGGAGGTGAAAAAGGGGTGGGATAACTTAATTAGCTATGTCTCCCGGCCTTTAGATAACTCATTAATATTTTAATCTCTGAATGTGGAGACTTGTTAATCACTCCCTCTATGTGACTGAAGGGCACAGGTTAAATGGAGTTACCTCGTCCAAGGCCAGACATTCACCAAAAATTGAATAACTTAGGCCTAGATTGTTTGCCATGATATGAATTTCAAAAGGAGCTAGAGGCATTGGTTTCATTAACAAAAACACAAACCACAAAAACAAAAATATTAGACAAACAAACAAATCAATGGTGTAACACAAATTATAAAACACAGGTTGTAGATAAATTTTTGAGTATCATATAGTTCACATTTTTTCTTCAATGAATTTAGAATCAAAGAATCATTTAAAATCCCTTTATTCTTGTAATTAAACTATGATACACCTTGTTAAAAATCAGTAAGTTTGATAAAAAATATGCTGTGTGAAATGAACACCAATGGCATATATAAACATATGTCTTTTAAAAACAATATAATAGGTAACAGTTTGCTAAAGACATAAAAATTAAAGATTGACCATTTGCCAGTTTAATCACAAAGTAAAAGGATGAAAACAGCTGTTTTCATGTATCACTAATTGAAACCATTCCATATCAATTTAATGATTAAAAATGTAGTATAAAATCACTTTAATAACTAGAAATATGGGTGAATATGAAATATTCAATGACAAATGAATGTAATTAATACAGCAACTGTAGACAAAATGTTTACTATAGTTGAATCATGTACATATATGGCAGGAGCATTCATAACAATCATTAAATGGAACCAACACAAGTTGGTCTCCATCAAGTCACTGTAACAAAATATCCAAAATTTCTAATTTATTTGTATCAAAAATTGATTTTGGTTTCTGGTTTGAACAGTTTTAAGTACACTGTTTACTTGCAGTTACTGGCAAGGCAATGCACACTTTAAAATACAGCAGAGCAAATAGTTCTTTTCACAACAACTGGCTGCAAAGAGAAGAAAAAGCAGGAAGCTTTGTCCATTCAAGGGCATGCTTCCATACATATGAGTTCCTCCCATTAGGCTCTTCTAGAAATTCTTAATAACACCAGAGCCTAGGAACAAACTTTACTATACGGCAATTCGGTTAAGATAACATTGCCCTTGTTTGAATATATATAAACAGGTAAATTGATGGCACTTGAAATGATCATTGTGTATGTCATATTCATTTTTGGGGGGAATTTTGCTGTTGTAGTTTTGAGAGAGGGTATGGTCACATAGTCTTGGGTATCCAGATCTCACTTACATAGATCAGACTGGCTTCTGAGTATCCTGGCTCTGACTTCTGTGAGCTGGGATTAACAGTGTGTGTCGCCTCCTGATTTGCCCAGCAGACAGAAGACAATGGACACAGGTTCTTCTTCCCAACACGGTTTGTTCAAGAACTTTGAAGTATCATAAAAAGTCCCTGAGCTCTAGATCCCAGCCTTTAAATCTCTGTGTCCTCTCCAATCAGAACCTGCCACGAAGTCATTCTTGATTGGTGTTGAGCACATATGTCACATGGCCTGATCTTATGTAACGATGAACAAGCAGAATGAATGCTCAATAAAGCCTAGCCTATGTGCCATCCAGTCTTCCTGAAATGGTGAGCCAACACGCCAGGGGCGTCTGGCACCCAGCCAGGCGCCATCTTGAGCTCTACTCCCCACATCTCCCCCTTTTTATATTGATTTGATGAGAAGTTTCACTGACCTCAGACAAAAAGAGGATAGGGTACTCATTACCATTTTCTAACAGGGGGGTGTAGAGGCCTGATTCCCATCAGGATGACAAGTGTGGAACACTGTAATGATTTACAGACCTCTGTTGTTGTTCAGTAGGTCTACTAATCATGCCCATCCCGACGCCTTTTCATGAGGGAAGGATTTTAGAGTCAACCTCCATGCAATCAGGCATATCCCTCAGGGAATCTACCTCAATATAATTCAAGGACATCCCTTGCAGTGCCACCTGACACCCTGTGGTTATTGGTACACAGAGCCTTCCTCAAAACTGCTGGGCAAGGGTCCTTCTCATCAAACCACATATCCATTTCAATTTTTTTCCAATCATATTTATTCATACTTGCAGCGACTGTCCCAGCTCCACTGCTGCAAATGCCTATACCATCGGGGCTTGATCACAGGCATGTATAACTCTCATGAGACACAGACACCAGAATGTTAGGCAACTGATAAGTAAAAGACACAGAGCAAAATCCCCAAGCCTGCCCATTCCCTCAGATGAGAAACTGCCTATAGAATCCAATCAGCCATGCCAGATGCAAAGGACATGTCCACTCGAGTAGAATTGATGGTAACAATGGACTCTCGCAACTTTCGAAGAAGATCATCCATCGCCCTGGACCAATTCCCTGTAAGATACTGAGAAAGATTTCTTGACAATTATGCTGCATAGCTAACATTCTCAAACTTGACCGTGGTCACACACAACCCAGAATAGCAAAGTTTTAAGGAATACTGATAAAATTTCCCAACTAAAATCCTGTCCTTTAATCAGGGGCATCATCATGGAGAGCATCAGCAGGCACACCACTCCCATCATCTTTATCTGAAGGCTCTTGCACTCTTCTGGTCAAGCTCTCAGGGACCCAAATCAGTTGTTGATTATCCTGAGGAAATACACAAACAGAGCCTCTCGCCCACACCAATACTGGGTCTGGTCCATACCATTTTCCAGTTATAATGTCCTTCCACATTACATGACCTTTATAAGGTACTTCTGACGCAACATGGCGATCAGCCACTGCATGCCCTAGCTTATCCAAATTCAAAAAATTAAAAGTAAATAAAGCAATGGCCAGCCTCTCTTGGGGGGGAGCACCCATGGGCTATCCCCACTTTTTGTTTATCCAGACATTCTTTTAAAGTACGATGGGCTCATTCTATGATGTCTTGTCTTTGAGGATTGTAGGGTAATCCATGTGTTATATGGATCTCCATCATTTGACAAAAACTGGAAAAAGAATTGGAAGTATATGCGGGACCATTATCTGTTTTTAAGTATCGTAGCTGGCCCCACGCAGCCCAAGCTTCAAAGCAGTGAGCTATGACATGGCATGCCTTTTCTCCAATATGTACAGAGGCATAAATAATAGCTGATGCAGTTTCAATGGAAACATGAATATATTTTAATCATCCAAAATCAGAAAAATTGGTGACATCCATCTGCCACAGGTGTAATGGACAAAGGCCTCAAGGATTTACTCCCAAAGACACTTGTGGCAAAAAGGGTACACAAACTTGACAAGTTTTCACAATTTCTCTTGAATCTGCATGAGATAATTTAAAGCTCAATGCTAAGGTTCTGGAATTAACATGAAACCGTTTATGGAACTCTCTTGCCATTTCAAGAGCAGCACCCATTACAAAACATTCTAAAGCCTTGAATGCTTTTTCTACAATATCATTGCCCTCCACCAAGGGACCTGGCAACCCTGTATGGGCTTGAATATACTGCACAAAAAAGGGAGAGGTACGATTCCATATTAATCCCGTTTTTTTGGACGCACTCCTCTTTGTCCAGAATTTAAAGGTTGTCCATTTATGTCCTTCACTGATCTGCACTCATTAGCCCAATGATTTCCCTTTTGCATTTCAGCATAAACCTGGAGTTCGGCTTCTTTGATCCTGATTACACTGCAGCTGTGGACATTGACGCTTCAGATGTCCTGGTTGCCCACACTTAAAACATGCATTATTATTTGCTGCACCTGTACCTTGAGTCATTTGCATCACCGAAGCGGCTAGTCCTTCATTAGATAAGGGTCCTCCTATTTCTCTACAAATTTTCATCCACACTTCAAGGCCTTTGCTCTTATATGGATTTATGGCTTGCTTACATTCTTTTGTGCACTGTTCAAAAATCAATTGTTTAAAAAATAGCATAGATGTATCAAAATCTCTGAAAATCTTTCCTCCTGCTTCCACCATTCTAGCAACAAAGTCTGCAAAATGTTCTGCTGACCCCTGAGTGATCTTAGTGAGATTGCCCGAAACCTCTCCCCTATTTTGAAGCGACTTTCATGCTTGTGTTCCCATTTGATTGACTTGATAGACTTGTAAAGGATACATAGTTTGACAGTCAGCCCATCTACCCTGCCCTAAAAGCATGCCCTGGTTTCATTGTTGTTGTCTGACTGCCTGATTTTGAGCCACATATTCAGCTGAATATTCTATGAAATAGGCTTTCCAATCTAAATATTGGCCAGGTGTCAATCAGACCCATGCAAGATTCTGCCAATCACTGGGGGGTCATGGCATATCTATGCAGAGATTCCAGCTGAGCTACCACATAAGCTGCCCTGGTTCCATATGCCTGCACCCCTTTGGCCAGGCTTTGAATAATCTTCCAATCTAGGGGCTCATGGTAATGGTTCCCTTGGGCATCTTGAAATACTGTAAAGCAGCATACTCCTGAATCACTTTTGGCCCTCAACTCTCTCCATGCCTCCAGATTGAAACTCCACCCCAATGACAACGGGGTATATGGAGGCAGCTGATGTGGTTCTGGAGCACTAGGCTGGACTTTTAGTTTCGATTTACTCAAGCTCTTGGCCAGGCTTTCTATTTCATCCTCCGAACTTTCCTCACTCTCTGAATTGTGCCCCGCCTTTGATTTTTGGGATCTCTCTTCTCTTAATTGTTCTAAGGCCGCATTACCCTTTTCTATTTCTGCAGCACACGTCTCTTCCTTATCCTCTATACAAAATCATACCAGCTTCCAAACTGGAAGTATGGCAGTAGGCAGCACCCCCTATTCCTCGGCAAATCAAAGATCCTTTCCTAATTTTTCCCAGCTCAGCAGAGTGAGATGCCCTGAAACAGAAAACCAAGGTACAACTTCATCCACTGCCTACAAAAACTTCTCTATAGTTGCTCTCTTCAATCCTACTCCTTTTGCTTTTAACAACCCTCGGAGTGCCTGACTGAGTGAAATTGAGGAGGTGAAATTCCCCATGGTGCTTGTTACAGCTTGTCCTGATCCTCAGGAACTTTATAGTCTCTTCTGAGAATCTTTCCCTAGTCCCACTTACGTGGGAACTTACCAGATAGCTGCCCTGACCATGGTGGGTTCTGAAGGTCCCTGTACAGGCCACCACTTCTCACCTCCTGATTCGACCAGCAGACAGAAGACAATGGACACAGGTTCTTCTTCCCAACATGGTTTATTCAGGAACTTTGAAGTATCATAAAAAGCCCCCAAGCTTTAGCTCCCAGCCTTAAATCTCTGTGTCCTCTCTAATCAGAACCTGCCACAAAGTCATTCTTGATTGGTGTTGAGCACATATGTCACATGGCCCGATCTTATGTAACGATGAACAAGCAGAGTGCATGCACAATAAAGCCTAGCCTACGTGCCACCCTGGCTTCTTGAAATGGTGAGCCAACACGCTAGGGGCATCTGGCACTCAGCCAGGCGCCATCTTGAGTTCTGCTCCCCACAAGTGTGCACCACTAAATTTGGCTTGTATCTCATTCATTTTCTATGTGGCAAATCCATGAGAGAGTCCATTAAGAAGAGAAAGATTTACTTTGGTTCTTAGGTCTAGAGGATCCATGGTTAGATAGTTTCATTGTTTCAGGATCCATGGTAACAGAGAGCATCATGATAGCTTGAATCTTCTACTGAAGTGCTAGTCGAATAAAAATAATATGATTCTAATCTGTATATACAAAATATAGTATTTCATTAAAGTGATTTATAAAGTAGTAGAAAGGAATTTTCTTGAGACTAATCAGAAATATATAAAAGGTATAAAAAGCAGAAAGAAACATAGTTTGTCAAGCATAAAGGAATATGTATTGAAAATAAAGCTCAATGATTAGATCTAAAATTCCTATCCCCAGTGAGATTAGGCAGAATCTTGTGTGACAAAGAATTTACATCACACAGTATAGAAATTGTATTTTATGATAAAGCAGGCCTTGTGATCTGAAATGGAAGTCTCTGGTACAGACTCTTAAAGAATCTTGAATAAGCTATAACTTTGATTAATGAGGCCAAGTAGTTGGTTGATAATTCAGATGCCTCACTTAAGTTCAAACCATCACAGAAAACCAAACTGCTTCTGCTTGCTGCCTCTCTAAATGTGTTAGCCCTTCTGAGGAACATCTGTCTCTCAACTTTATAGAAAACTGTTATCTAGAAAATAACCTGGGCCTGTGCTTCACAGAGGGCACCTATAAAGTCCTGGATGCATTTCAATCTTCATGACCTCTTGTAGAATTGGAGCTACTATCCCCATTGTGTAGAATGGGCCAGGGTCCTCTACAAGACCATGACAAAGGCAATGCTCCACAATGGATTGCCAACATCTCAATTTATTTTCCCATCCACTAGACATTTAGATGGATCAGATTAAAAACATGTGTTGCATGTTAAACTTATTAAAAGACCAAAAAGATCATGGAATTCTATAAACTGCCTGAACAAAGTGTGGATTATGTGACCTTATCAACTCAACCTACTAATTTCAATCAAAATAGACATAGGATATATACTAGAACTAGTCTAAGAACACAATAAAAATACAGACAAAAACATACAGTCTACCAAAGTCTGACTTGAACATATATATTACATTCCTGATAGACTATTTTCTCTGTGGTAACTAAAAAATGCTCTTATCCAATTTTTTAACATTAGTTAATATGCTAAATTTACAATTCTTTCCTCCACTTATGTCTGACCTTGCATTCTATGTATGATTTTGTAAAATCAAATATCATTTGAGAAAAAATACTATTGTTGTGTTGTACAGAGGTCTTGTGGCTTTCAGTACCCAAGTTAAATTGAATGTGCAAAATCTCTTGTCATTTAACACTGCAAAGATGATATCAATAGAGTTATACAGATTCAGAGCATAATTCCTACTGTTTGAGTTCCCAGTTATCAAATTATTTTACACTAAGTACATAAGATATGACTAGTGAAAGAAAAGTTAATACCTTTCTATAATATAGACTTTTTTAGAAGAACATAGTTAGAATTAACTACAAATTGACACTGAGATACAGCCATTCATTTCTAGTACAGGGAAATTGTCACTGCTAAAAAAGGAACTATGTATAAAAATCTATCATCTCAGTGAAGTGGAACACTAGGTGGAATCTTGTTTTTATAAATCTTCTCTCAAAGGTATTGTACAAATGGGACATAAACAGGGTTTATGGAACCTAGAGCCTCTTTACTTTGAAGAAGTCTCTTACTAAAGGTAATACAAAATTATAAATTTTAAATTGATGGAGAAGCTGGCAATGGTGGGACCTGGATCTAAGTAAGATTCATTAATTCCATAGTAAATCTGGCTTTGTTACAGAGGATGAAGAAAGAGCATAAAGTGACTGTGAGGTTATGCCTGTCATTGACCTGTGGCATTGATGAAAGGAGACTGCTGACAATTCCACTGATGTTTTACAGAGTCAGGGAGTTTGCATTTGAAATGTAGACACTGGGCTGCAGAGACAGCTGATCAACTAAGAGCTTTGGCTTCTATTCTGGTAGACCCAGCTTCCGTTCTCAGCTTAAAACCTTCTGTGATACCAGTTCCAAGGGTTCCTATGTCCTCTTCTTGACAATGCACACACATGATATGTAGGCATACTTACAGGAAAAGTACACATAATTTTTAAATTTAATATAAAAATATAATTTCTAGAGCATTTTAAATTTTTGCATAAAATATATAAACTTAGGCTTGTGGATGGTAAGATTCTTGTGTGTCTCCCAAAGCATACTGTCAGGTTTGAAAGAAGAACAAGGTTATTATGTTTGTTCCTTTTTGGGCAATCAATGAAACTTGAAATGTTTACTGTCCCATGAATTGTCATTATGCACCTGAGCATATAAACAACTAGGAAAGTGACTATTGTTTGAGACAAATCATATTTTTCTCAATGAACAGAAACAATACAATATATAATATGTTTGTGCTATCATTGTAACATTATAATAGCTATTTAGAAACCACAAAAGATACAGGACTTCCATGAGAATAATAAACATTAAAAAGACCACAATGTGGTGTAGGTGAGGAAGAGATGTCCTAGGTCTTGCCCTTTGTGCCTTGCCATCTGCCATGACTTGTTCAGACTACTTTCTTATTATACTCAGGACCACCAGGCTAGAGTGTGGCATCACCTACCTTAATCTTCAATCATAAAAATATGCAATCTGATAGGGCATTTTCTCAACTGAGATTCCCTATTCCACAATGACTCTATCTTTTATTAGGTTGATATAAAAATTATCCAGCATATCAAAACAGCAAATACATAAAAGGTCTCTACAATAAAATCTTTAAAACACTAAAGAAAGAAGTTGAAGATACCAAAAGACGGGAAAAGATACATCCCATATTTGTGTATAAGAACTGACACTATAAAAACATCTATACTATGAAAAACAACCTGCAGATTCAATGCAGTACCCAATCAGATCCCCATATCATTTTTTACCAAATTTTTAACTCTCTCAAAACTTCAGTTCTATAAGAAAAGCTGCAGTAAATTAATGTTTGCTGAGAGAGAGAGAGAGAGAGAGAGAGAGAGAGAGAGAGAGGCATAAATAAAATAAAATTTAAATGTTGGTGTACACTTCTGGTTTCTGTCTGTGCCCAGTGCTGATCCAATGGCACAGCCCCTGGAGTAGATCCTATGCTACAGCTCTTCATATCCAAATACCACCAGGAGAGACCTGTTCTCCCATGAGTGCTGTAACGCCTATGAGCACAGGTAAGATCACCACTTCTGCTCTGAGGGACCAGTCCAGAGCCCTCAGGACACAGGACTGAGGAGCAGCCTGAGACAGAATTAACCAAGTTTTAGCCTTCACCAGAAGCTGATCCTGTATTACAGCACAGGGAGTTGATTCTATGCCACAGTGATTCATACCCAAATACTGATGGATGGCTGGTTTCCCAAGAGTGCTGACACATCTGTGATCAAATGTAATTCTATCACTTCTGTGTAGGGCCGTGAAAGAGGTCTTGGTTTTGGTCAAAGTGATGGCTGGAAAGCCTGGATACCCATCAGGTGTCCATTGTCTGTAAGGGACAGAAATCTATTCCACCACACTCCCAGAAACTAGGCTCCAATGGAATTTCGTTGACCTGCATTATTCGGTCACATTCAGGGCAATGCAGCCCCACTCAAAGAGCACAGGTAGAAGGCTTGACTATGGGTCTCAGGCCCTAGAGATATTTACATACTAATGAGATCCCTGAAGGCCAGAGGGCCAATTAAGCATTCTTCCCCAGCCCTCCTCCTACCTCCCTATTTAACTCAGGTCTGCCCTGAGTTTCACCAGGGTGCACATCCAGAGTCAACCATCATCCATCATGCCAATAAAGCCATTTTGGAAACTCATGGACTTTCTTATGTCATTGGGGCCATGACATGAGGAATCATAGAGCAGGCCTTTAATGAGCTACTGTAGCCACAGCTGCTGTCCCTAACTTTCCTCCTGAAGGAATTTTCAGCATTTTCAGCCACCCTACCCATACTTCTGCTCCAAGGGATCAGTCCTGAGCCCTTAGGACACAAAAACCAGGGAGCAGCATGGGACAAGATTTTTTGGTTTCCATGAGTGCCTGGAGCTGACCCTGTCACACTGATTTCCTTACCCAAATACCACCAAGAGAGGGCTTGTCTCCCAAACACACATGTGGACACAAATAAAACCATCACTCAAGCTCAAATTCCTGGACCAAGAAAGACCACCCCAGATCCACCAGGACACAGGAACCAAGGAACAGCCTGGGATAAGATCCTTCCTGTTTTCATCTGTGCCCAGAGTTGACCCTGTGCCACAGCTCTCAATACCCAAATTCTTCTTGCAGCAAATTGGTCTCCCAGAAGTACTGACACACATGCTCACAGGAGGTACAAGCCATGGTCAGAGACAACAAGACCAGCTAACAACATCTAACCAGATGGCAAGAGACACGGGCAAGAATGTAAACAATAGAAATCAAGGCTAAATGGCATCATCAAAACCCAGTTCTCTCAACACAGCAAGCCCTGGATACTCCAACACAACAGAAAAGCAAGACTTTGATTTAAAATTACATTTCACAATGATGATAAAAGACTTTAAGTAGGACATAAATAACTCCTTTAAGTGAGTACAGGAGAACACAGGTAAACAGGTAAATGCCCTCAAAGAAGGAACACATAAATCCCTTAGAGAATTACAGAAAAATACAACCAAAGATGTAAAGTTATTGAACAAAAACATACATGATCTAAAAATGGAAATAGAAACAATGAATAAATGACAAAGAGAGTCAACCCTGCATATAGAAAACCTTTCGAGAGAGATCAGGAGTCATAGATGCAAAGCATTACCAACAGAATACAAGAGATAGAAGAAAGAATCTCAGGTGCAGAAGATACCATGGAAAACATTGACATAACAGTCAAAGAAAATGCATAAACCAAAAATCTCCTAACACAAAACATCTAGGAAATCCAGGACACAATGAGAACACCAAACCTAAGGATAATAGGTATAGAAGAGAGCAAAGATTCCCAAATTAAAGGGCCAGTAAATATCTTTAACAAAAATATAGAAGAAAACTTCTCTAACCTAAAGAAAGGGATGCCAATAAACATACAAGAAGCCCACAGAAGTCCAAACAGATTGGACCAGAAAAGAAATTTATCCTTTCACATAATAGTCAAATCACCAAATGCACAAAACAAAGAAAGAGTATTAAAAACAGAAAGGTAAAATGTCAAGTAAAGTATAGTGGCAGACGTATCAGAATCATGACAGACAACAGAGACTATAAAAGGTAGAAGATTCTGGACACATGTCATTCAGATCATAAGAAAACACAAATGCCAGTCCAGGCTACTGTATCCAGCAAAATATTCAGTTACTATAGGTGGAGAAAACAAGATATTCTATGACAAAAACAAATGTACACAACACCTTTTCACAAATGCAGCCCTACAAAAAATAACAGATAGAAAACTCCAACACAAGGAGAAAAACTAAACCCTAGACAAAGCAAGAAACTAATTTTTCAACAAACCCAAAAGAAGACAGACACACAAACATAATTCCAACTCTAACAACAAAAATAACAGAAAGCAACAATCAGTATGTTTTAATGTATCTTAAAAATCAATGAATTCAATTCTCCAACAAAAAGACAAAGACTAAGAAACTGGATACATAAACAAGATCCACCATTTTGATGCATACTGGAAATGCACCTCAGTGTCAAAGACAGATATTACCTCATAGGAAAGGGCTGGAAAACAATTTTGCAAACAAAGAGTCCCAAGAAATAAGTTGAAGTAGCCATTCTAATATCAAATAAAGTTGACTTTCAAAGAAAAGTTTTGAAAAAAAGGTAAGGAAGAACACTTCATGCTCATCAAAGGAAAGATCTACCAAGAACAACCCATTCTGAACCTATATCCTTCAAATGCAAGGGCACTCACCTTTGTAAAAGAAACTTTACTAAAACTCAAAGGACATATTGCACCTCATACAATAGTATTGGAAGACTTCAACATTACACTCTCATCAATGGACAGATCATAGAACCAGAAATTAAACAGAGACACGGTGAAACTAACAGAAATTATAGACCAAATGGATTTAACAGATAGAACATTTTATCTTAAAACAAAAGAATATACCTTCTTCTCAGCACCTCATAATACCTTCTCTAAATTTGACTGAATAATTGGTCAAAAAACAGGCCTCAAGAGATACAAGAAGATTGAAATAATCCCATGCTTCCTGTCAGATCAACACTGGCTAAGGCTTGTCTTCATTAACAATGCAAACAATGAAAAGCTAACATATATAAAAAAAACTGAACAATGCACTACTCAATGATAACTTGGTAAAGGAAAAAATAAAGAAAGAAATTAAAGACTTTTTACAATTTAAAGAATATGAAGGTACAACATACCCAAATCTAAAAAGATGCAATGAAAGCAGTACTAAGCACAAAATTCATATCTCTGAATGCCCACAAAAGAAACTGGAGAAAGCATACACTAGCAGTTTAACAGCACACCTGAAAGGGTCTAGAAGAAAAAAGAAGCAAATACATCCAAGAGGAGTAGAGGCAGAACAGAGCCCTCAAACTGAGGGCTGAAATAAACCAAATAGAAACAAACAAACAAAAAAAACTATACAAAGAATCAACAAGACCTGGAGCTGGTTCTATGAGAAAATTAAGAGGATAGATAAATTCTTAGCCAGACAAACAAGAGGACACAGAGACAGTATTCAAATAAACAAAATTAGAAATGAAAAGAGAGATATAAGAACAGAAACTGATAAAATTAAAAATATAATCAGGTCACTTTACAAAATCCTGTATTCAACAAAACTGGAAAATCTGGATGAAATGAACATTTTTCTAGACAGGTACCAAATACCAAAGTTAAATCAGGATCAGACAAACCATCTAAACAGTCCTATAACACAGAAAGAAACAGAACCAGTCTTCAAAAGTCTCCCAAATTAAAAAAAGCCTAGGACCAGATGGTTTTAGTGCAGAATTTTTAGCAACCTCCAAAGAACTAATAGCAATACTCTTCAAACTTTTCCAAAAAAAATGAAACAGAAATAACACTACCAAATTTGTTATTTAAAGCCACAGTTATGCTGATAACAAAACCACACAAATACCCAAGACAGAAAAAGAACTTCAGAACAATTTCCCTTATGAATATTGATGCAAAACTAGTAAATAATATTATCAGAATTCAAATCCAAAAATACATCAAAACGAAGAAGAACAATAAGGCTTCATCCCAGGGATGCAGGTATGGTTCAATATATGGAAAACCATCAATGTACTCACTACATAAACAAATTCAAAGAAAAAGGAAACATGATCATTTTATTAGATGCTGAAAAAGCATTTGACAAAATTCAACATTCCTTCAGGTTAAAACTCTTGAAAGATCAGAAATTCAAGGTCCATACATAGACATAGTAAAAGCAATATACATCAAAACAGTGGACAACATCAAACTGAATGGAGAGAAACATGAAGCAATTCCACTAAAATCAGGGACTATACAAGGCTGCCCTCTTTCTTCCTATCTATTCAGTATAGTACTTGAAGTTCTAGATAGAGCAATTAGATAACAACAAAAGGTCAAAGGAATGCAATTTGGAAAGGAAGAAGTCAAAATATCACTATTTGCAGATGATATGATAGTACATTTAAGTGACCACAGAATTTCCACCTGAGAACATCTAAACCTGAAAAAAAATCTTCAGCAAATTGGCCAGTTAATTATAAAATTAACTCAAACAAATCAGTAGCCTTCCTATATTTAAAAGATAAAAGGGCAGAGAAAAAATTATGGAAATGACACCTTTCACAATAGTCACAAACAATATAAAGCATCTTGGTGTGACACTAACCAAACAAGTGACAGATGTCTACAAGAACTATAAGTCTCTAAAGAAAAAGAAATGGAAAAAGACATCAGAATGTGGAAAGATCTCCCACACTCATGGACTGAAAGGAGTAATATAGTAAAAATGGCCATCTAGCCAAAAAAATCTACAGATTCAATTCAATCCTGATCAATATCCCAACTCAATTTTTATAGCGTTAGAAAGAGCAATTCTCAAATTCACTTGTAGTAACAAAAAACACAGGGTAGTGGAAATTATTCTCAACAACAAAAGAACTTCTGGGGAAATCACCATCCCTGATCTCAAGCTGTACTACAGAGCAATATTGATAAAAACTGCATGCTATTGGTACTGGGACATGTACATAGATCAGTGGAATAGAATTGAAGACCCAGAAATGTAACCACACAACTATGATCACTTGATCTTTGACAAAGAATCTAAAACCATCCTGTGGAAAAAAAAAGGAAATAGTACTGATTCAACTGGTGGTCAATATGTACAAAAATGCAAATTGATCCATTTTTACTCCCTGTACAATGCTCAAGTCCAAGAGGATTAAGGATCTCCACATAAAACCAGATATGCTGAATCTAATAGAAGAGAAATTGAGGAAAAGCCTCAAACACATAGACCCAGGGAAATTTTTCATGAAAAGAACACTAATGGCTTATATTCTAAGATCAAAAATTGACAAATGTGACCTCACAAAATTGCAAAGCTTCTGTAAGGCAAAGGACACTGTCAATAGGAAAAATAGGCAACCAACATATTGGGAAAATATCTTTACCAATCCTACATCTGATAGAGGGCTAATATCCAATATATGCAAAGAACTCAAGAAGTTAGATTCAATAGAACCAAATAACCTGATTAAAAATGGGGATTAGAGCAAAACAGAGAATTTTCAACTGATGAAACTTGAATGACAGAGAAACACCTAAAGAAATGTTCACCATTGTTAGTCTTTATAAAAATGTAAATCATAGCAACCATGTGATTCTACCTCACACCAATCAGAATGGCTAAGATCTAAACTCAGGTGACAGCAGCTGCTGGTGAGAATGTGGAGAATAAGGAACACTTCTCTATTGCTCATGAGATTGCAAGTTGGTACAACCACTCTTGAAATCTGTCTGGCTGTTCCTCAAAAAAATTGGACACAGCACTACTAAGGACCCAGCTATACCACTTCTGGGCATATACCCAGAATATGCTCCAACATGTAATAAAGACAAATGCCTTTCTATGTTCATAGCACCCAGATGTCCCTCAATAGAGAAATGGATACAGAAAACGTACATTTACACAATGCAATACTAGTCAGCTATTAAAAACAATGACTTCATGAAATTTGCAGGCAAATGGATGGAACTTCACAATATCATTCTGAGTGAGTTAATCAAGTCACAAAAGAACACACAAGTTATATACTCACTGATTAGCCCATTAGCCCAAAAGTTCAGAATATGCAAGATACCTTACAGAACACATGAACTGTAAGAAAAAGGAAGACCACATGTAGATGTTTGAGTCCTTCTTAGAAGGTAGAACAAAATATGGAGGAAATATGGAGACAAAATTTGGAGCAGAGATTGAAGGAAAGGCCACTAGAGACTAACTTACTTTGGGATCCATCCCATAGGATTTGCCAATCCTAGCTATTGTGGATGCAGGAAAATGGATGCTGACAGGACCCTAATAAAGATGTCTCCTGAGAGGCTTTGATGAAGCCTGACAAATTGAGAGGTGGATGCAGCCAGTCATTGGACTGAACCTGATGTCCACAATGAAGGAATTAGAGAAAGGACTGAAAGAGCTGAAGGGGTTCATGACCCCATAGGAAGAACAACAATATCAACCACCAAACCACCAAGATCTGTCAGAGATTAAACCACCAACCAAAGAGTGACCCATGGCTCCTGCTATGTATGTAGTCAACCATGGCCTTTGTGGGCATCAGTGGGAGGAGAGGTCCTTTATACTATGAGCTCAATGCTGCAGTGTAGGGGAATGCCAGGGCAGGGAGTGGATTGTTGGTTGGTTGAACATCCTCATAGAAGTTGGAGGAGGGGGATGGGATAGGGCATATCTTTGGGGCAGAACAAGGGAAGGGGATAATATTTGAAATAAAAAGAAAGAAAATCTGCCATGAAAATCAAGATAAAAAATAAAGTCATGTGACTAGCAGGAAAATAAACTGATAACATAGTGTCATAAAGACAAATATGTGTTCATTTGTGGATCCAGACATCATATATACATATGTATACATACATATATATACAGACACCATATATATATATATATATA
>JANHMN010000019.1:50233061-50270776 GCA_030674055.1 Rhabdomys pumilio | reverse complement strand
AGTGTGTAGCTCAGAGTCAAAGGGAAGAAGCTGGTCAGGAACAGGTAGAGAGAGAAAGAGAGAGGGAAGGAACAGAGAGAGGCCTAGTTTTTTGAACTAGGCCAGAAGTTATTCACTGTCCTTGAGTTCCATGGAGTGGTTCTTCATGGGTGCCAGCAGGGGTACACTTGGAGATGGCTTTGTCTGCAACCTCCATCAGTTACTGGACTTTGGTGCCTGTGGGGGCATGGTCTTGTTGGGCTGAGTTGTGGTTCCTACAAGTCTGCCACCCAAGGCAGCTGGTGGCAGAAGCTAGGGAATGTGACTAAGTTCACTAAATGCAGTGCTGGGCAAATGCTGGTCTATGAGAATCCACCGAGCTCCACTCCAGGCATGGAGAGATCATAGTCTGAGACCCACAGGGGCAGAGCTCTTGTACTGGGATCCCTGGGCAAGAAAGCATGCGAGGATCAACTGGTCTCAGATTCCTGGGCTCCCAGACATCATTGGGAGCTGTGGAAGAGTTGAGACTGGGGGCATACTGGCTGGACCAGCCCGAGGCTGAGGGGTATGAGAGAAGCTACCGCAGTACCCATGGGGTAGTGAGATGCTTGATCATGGTGACTCGCTTGGCTGAGTCATGCCTGGCTTGGCTAGCTTGCTTTAGTTGGTGTCCTCCATGGCTGGAACACAAAGAGGTCCTCTGTTGGAAGATTAGGTGGTGGCTCATTGGTTGAAGGCCCCCTCTACAGTTCTCCATGGTGGGCCCCAAAGACATGAGGAATTCCATGGTTTTAAAAGGTTTATTGTTATGGCAGAAATTGAATGAAGCTGTACCTTGTGTCCTCAGGTCAGGGCTGAGGTTAAATATCTTTTGCAAGGAGGAGGGTCTGGGAAGGAATGCATAATTGTCTATGCCCTCTGGCCTTTAGGTATCTAATTCATATGCAGATCTCTTGAAGTTCTATGCCCTCTACCTGTGCTACCTGTGCTATGTAACCTAAGGCCACAAACCTTTCTTTAAGAAGGGCAGTGGATAAGTGAAAGGAACCAGGGTCCAGGAGCAAGGCCAAACACCTACCTTCCCACTGGGGTATTACATTGGGTTTTAGGCCTGTGCTCAGCCAGGTACCCAGCTGCCTCTCACAGCCCACTGCCCCACAGAACCTTGTCCTTTGTTCTGAAATGAATCTTGCTATCATATTACCTATTTAAAGTAAATCTCCTCTTCCCAGGTCCACAGGCCATGATGTTAGAATTTTCTCTCAAGGTTTTCTTTCATCATTTTATCCTTTGACACTAAACTAAAGATATTCTGAAGAAAAGTGATGATATTATAGAAAAGCTGAGTATCATATATGAATTGTTGACAAAAGAGCACTATTGAGAGTAAAGACAAAAAAATCAAGAGAAGACCTTTAAAATTAAAATGAAGATCATTAGATAAAAATTTCTTAAAACAATAATATTTGCCTACAAAGAATAAATACAAGGGTGCTTTCAGACTAATGACAGTTGCTGAGCAGATGTCTTCACTGCCGTATTTTTTTGTCTTGTTTATTTCTACTTTGGAGGGAAAAAATACTCCAACAAAAGTAACCTAGTGGAGAAGGATTTTCAGATTACCATTCATGATAGTGTGTAGTTACAGTCTTTGTGGGGAGCCGATAGACAGAAGGATTATACTTGCAATCATCTTGAGCCATATACCCTGACAAGAGACTTGTTTACAATAGCCTACAACAGCTGAGCACACTCTGATAACATCTTGTTTTAGATACCCAGGATTTTCCCTTAGGTGTGTGAGACTTAAAGGTATGATTTACAGACAGACTTAAGGGCATGACTTAAAGGTGTGATTTAGAGATAAGACCTAAGGCGTGACTTAAAGGCATGGCTTAGAATTGAGACATACAAAAGGTGAGAGGCAGACAGAAGAAATTAGTAGGCACTTGAGACTCAAGACAGGCAACTAGGAATTAGACACTTGAAACTTGGAAAGAGAATGAGAAATTAGACAGGCACTTGGAAGAGAACTTGGAACTGGGAAAGAAACTAGCAACTTAGAACTAGAATTAGGACTTGAGACTTGGTGCCGAAGCCCAGGACCTGAGACTTGGTACTAGGAACTAGGGACTTGGAGAGAAGAAGAGAGACTGAAGAATAAATGGGATTAAATCACACTCTGTCTGGTCTTCATTCTTCTTGTCTGTCCTCACTCTCTCTCTTGCTGAACCCCGACCTGTGGACCAGAGCATCTTGGGGCAGTACAAACCAGAACAATTTAGCCCCCAAGGCTTTGGGCAGTGCAGGTTCCAACATTGATAGAGCACTCCCTGATATTTTGTCCTCCAAACATGTGGTAGTGCAGTTCTTGACAAGTCTTAAATGTTTGAGGAGCTAAATATATAGCTCCTACAGCTGAGAAATAGAACCCAATGAATGCTTATGGACATTCTACTTTTTCTACAGTCCAGGATATTAGCACAGGGAATTGTGTCGCTTCCCCCCACACACAGTAGAACAGACCTTATACTTCTTTTTGTATTTTTTCTTGGTTATTTTATTTATTTTCATTTCAAATATTTACCCCTTCCCAATTTTCCCTCCACAAACCTGCTATCCCCTCCACCAGCCACATGTCTCTATGAGGATGCTCCCACATTCACCCACTCCCTCCTTAATACCTTAGCATTACCCTATGCAGGTACATTGAGCCTCCCCAGGACTAAATACTTTCCCTCCCATTGATGACAGATAAGGTAATCTTATGCTTATGTTTAGTCCCTGTGTGCTTTGGTGAGGAGTGGTGGTGTCTGGTTCATTGATACTGTTGTTCTTCTTGTGAGATTGCTAACATTTTCAGCTCCTTCAGTCCTTCCCATAATTTCTTTTTTGGATTCCCCACACTTAGTCTGACAGTTGGCTGATCACATATGTATCTGTATTTGTCAGGTTCTGGCAGAACATCTCAGGAGACAGGATCCTGTCATCAAGAACTTCTTGGCATCAGTAATAGTTTTAGGGTTTGGTGTCTGCAGATGGGATGATTCCCCAGGTGGAATGGTGTCTGGGGGGCTTTTCCTTTAGTCTCTGCTTCATTCATTGCCCATGCAGTGGATATGGTCTCTACAGGTTATCTCTCACCTTTGTTGGATATTTTGGCTAATGTCATTTCTATTGGTTTCTGGGAACCTCTAGGGACCCTGGGACATTATAGTGGCTACACCACATTCCCCATCTGCTACACACTTCCATTCATTTTTCTGACACTCTATATATCCCCTGCCAGACTTTCTCTCCTCCTCCTCTCTCCCTTACAGACAGATCTCTTCTTCTATCTCCAATATCATAGTCTTCCCCTTCTGAGTAGGTCTTCCTCCTTTTCAGGTCTCATAAGATCTGTGAGTTAAATGGTGGATATTCTAAGCTTTTTTTTTTTTGATAATATCAACTTACCAGTGAGTACATACCATGTGGGTTATTTTGTAATCAGGTTACCTCACTCAGGATGATAATTTCTAGTTCCATCTATTTGCCTGCAAATTTTATGAAGTCATTGTTTTTAACAGTTGAGTAGAATTCCATTGTGTAAATGTACCAACATTTTTGTATCCATTCCTCTGTTTAGGGATATCAGAGTCCTTTCCAGTTTCTGGATATTATAAATAAGGCTGCTATGAACATGGTGGAGGTGTATCCCTGTTATATGTTGGAGCATCTTTTGCATATATGACCAAGAGTGGTATAGGTTGGTCTTCAGGTAGAACTATTTCCAATTTTCTGAGGAATCACTAGAATAATTCCCAGAGTGATTGTGCTAGCTTACCATACCACACGAAACATAGAAGTGTTCCTCTTTCTTCCTGGTCTCACCAGCATCTTAAGTCACCTGAGTTTTTTATCTTGGTCATTCTGATTATTGTGAGGTGGTATCTCAGAGTAGTTTAGATTTGCATTTCCCTGATGACTAAGAATGTTGGACATTTCTTTAGGTACTTAGTGCCATTGGAGATTCTTTACTTGAGAATTCTTTGATCAACTCTATACCACATTTTAAAAAGGGTTATATGGTTTACTGGAATGTAACTTCTTGAGTTCTTTGTATATTTTGGATATTAGCCCTCTATTGAATGTAGGGTTATTTGGTTGTCTGGACTCTAGTTTCCTGAGTTCATTGTAAATCTTGGATTTTAGTCCTCTATTGAATGTAGCATTGGTAAAGATCTTTTCCCATTCTGTCATTTTCTGTTTTGTCCTATTGACAGTGTCCTTTGCCCGACAGAAGCTTTTTAGCTTTATGATGTCCCATTTGTCAGTTGTTGATCTTAGATCATAAGCAATTGTACAGCATGGGAAATTTTTTCCTGTGCCAATGTGCTTCAGCTTCTTTAACATTTTCTCTTCTCTTATATTCATGAGGGAAGGGAAGAAATGTTGTAAGGGCAGAGATCAAGTATGAAGGAATAGGGAGATGAATAGAATTGGGATTCATGATGTGAAAGTCACAATTAATCCATAAAATGTAGTGTCTTTTGAATACAAATATATATATATATATATATATATATATATATGTGTGTGTGTGTGTGTGTGTGTGTGTGTGTGTGTGTGTGTGTGTGTTTAAATGTAGTATACTTTACATAGATGGACAAGAACAGAAATCATATGTTTGACTCACTAGATTCATTCCTTCATGACAAAAACTAGAAATAGATGAAACATGTCTGAAAATAGTGATTTTTTTTAGCAAGTGTCTTTAAAAATATTTAATTTTTAGTTATTTTATTTATTTACATTTCAAATGTTTTTCTCATTCCTTGTTTTTTGTCTGCAAACCTCCCAGACACAAAAGAACCCACATACTGTGTACTCACTAATAAGTGGATACTAGTCCTAAAGCTCACAATGCCTATGATACAAACTATAGATTATATGGAGAATAGAAAGAAGAAAAACGAGGGTGTGGATGCTTCAGTCCTGGATTGAAGAGGGAACAGGGAAATTTTGGAAGGTGGAAGGAGACAAGGGAGGGGAAAAAGAGGAGAAAGAAATAAGAGTGGCAATATCAGATACTGTAGGAGATGTGAGAGGGTAACAGAGGGTCAGTAAATTTAAAAAATAGGTAGCAGGGTAGATAAGTAACTGGGGATAGTCACTAGAGGGTCCCAGACACCAAAGAAATGTGAGGCTCCCAGGACCCAATGGGATCGACTTTGGCTGTATGCACAGAGAAGTAGGAGATAGAACCTGTGGAGACCATTTTCAGTAGATAGGCATGGCCCTTCGTTGAGCAATGGGGCCACCTACCCATCTCAAATATTTTTTTAAGCCAGGAATGTTCCTGTCTGATGGAGGAACAGGGACAAAAACTGAAACAGAAACTGAAGGAAGGGCCAACTGGGAATAATCCCACCTGGGAATATATCCTGTCTGCTGACACCGAACCCAACACTGTTGCCATGGTCAGGAGGCACCTGCATACAGAAACCATTTGTTGCAGTTCCTGGGGAGTTCCAGCCAGCAACTGATCAATCCAAATGTGGATGCTTGGAGCCAATCATCAGACTGAACTCAGGGAACCTGGTGGGGGTGCTGGCAGAAAGAATGGAGTAGCAGAGGGGGATTTCAACCCCATTAGAAGAACAACATAGGCTGGCCTGACTACACAGTTCTCCCAAAGTCTAGACAACCAATCAAGTATTGTACCTGGAAGGATCCATATCTTTAGAAACATATGTAGTAGAGGATGGCCTTGCCTGAGAGCAACAGAAGGGGAGGCTCTTGGTCCTGGGATGGTTGGATAACCCACAGTAGTGGAATGCTGGAGTGTTGGGGCAGGAGAATGTGAGTGGGTAGGGGAGCATACTTATACAGACATAAGGGACAGGAAAAGGCAAATGTAGGATTGGAAGGTTGGTGGAGGGGTAACCAGGAAGTGGGATATCATTGGATGGTAGGGGATGTGTACATAGGAAGTGAGATATAATTTGAGATGTAAACAAATGGAATAATTAACAGAAAAAAAGAATTGAAAGGTGGTGCAGATGATGATTTTCTAAGGAATATTAGCAAGGCTTTTGTTTAAAAGGTAAGGTTCCTCTTTTTAAAAAAAATATTGTGTTTTTGTTTGTTTCTACATTTCAGATTTTATTCCCATCAAGGTATACCCTTCTCTGATTGTTCCACATCCCATAACTCCTTCCTAGTCCCCTGTCTCCACTATGTTCCCATCCTTCTACCCCATAAGACCTCTAAACTCCCTCAGTCCTCCAGTCTCTTGAGGTTAGGCGAATCTTCTCTGACTGATCCCAGACCTAGCAGTCCTCTGTTGTATGTGTTGGTAGTTGTTGTATGCTTCCAGTTTGGTGATCCAATGCCTGAGAGATCTTGAGTTTCCAGGTTAGTTGAGACTGCTGGTTCTTTTACAGGGTTGCCCTTCTTCTCAGCTTCTTCCAGCTACTCTCTAATTCAACCATAGGTGCCACCAGCTTCTTTCCATTGGTTGAGTGCAAATATCTGCATCTGAATCTTTCAGTTGCTTGTTGGGTCTTTTGGAAGGCATTCATAATAGATTCCTTTTTATGGGCACTCCATAGCCTCAGTAATAGCATAAGGCCTTGAGCCCTTCCCTAGAGCTGGATTCCTCTTTTGGCCTGTTGCTTGACCTTCTTTTCCTCAGGCTCTTCTAAATTTCCTTTTCTGTAATTCTTTCAGAAAGAAATTTATGTCAACTAGACCTCTTAGTTAGACATAGTTATAGATGTGGTATAGGTATAGGTATGATATTTCAGAGTCTGAGAAATCTCCAGGGTGGATTTTTAAATCTTCAAATTATCACTTTGATGGATAGAATAGTTTTGGCTTTATTTTTATTGTGTTCTTAGACTAGATCTAGTAAATATTCTAATTCTGTTATGATCAAAATTAGTAGATTGAGTTGATAAGGTTGTGTTATCTACATTTTTGCTCAGGCAGTTTCCTAGAATTCCATGAGCTCTTTGGCTTTTCAATATTTTTAACAAGTAATACGTGTATTTAATCTGATCCATCTCAATGGCTAGTGGATGAAAGGAGAGATTGACAGGTTGGCAATTCATCCTGGGGAAGCACATTTGTCATGGTCTTGGCAGCAGCCTGGCTCATTTTGCACAAAGTAGGTACTAGCTCTGATTCAATAAGATGTCACGAAGATGGAAATGCATCCAGGACTTCATATATGCCCTTTGTGAATCACAGGCCCAGGTTATTTTCTAGATAGCAGTTTTCCATAAAGTTGAGAGATAGAGATGTTCCTAGGAAGGGCTGCCACATTTAGAGAGGCAGGAAGCAGAAGCAGTTTGGGCTTCTTTAATGGTCCTAAATTAAGTAAGTGCATCTGAATTATCTCCCAACTCTTTGCCCTCCCACAGGCTTGAGCAGGCTAAATAAAACCTTGTTTACCACAATATACATTGCCACAATAGGACCCAGGTGGAGTCATCCACGCTGGCTGCAGGTACAACTTCCTCCAGGAACTTAAAATAATAGACTACTCACTGAGTTTGCTTTGCAACATAATCCAGCAGAAACAAAGGATGGGTTCTGTGGGATTTGCATATATATATATATATAGTGCTGAATATTAAACTTTGAGCCTTGATCATAAAACATTGCCTTGCCTCCATGCTGCTTTTGACCTCAGTCTCTTTTTTATTTCCAGTCTCCTTTTTAGGTGAACTCAGTTTGTCTGTGACTACTGGGTGGCTACAGGTGGCTACAGGTGGCACCTGAATGAGGGACCTGAAAATGGGGGAGGTGGAGGGGGGTGGAGATAAAGAGTTAGACCTAGAATATGAGAGAGACAAAGAGTTTCAGAAAAGCGGTTGTCCCCTTTCCAGGATTCCTTAGCAAAGGAGAAGGAAAATGGATAGAAGCTATTTCAGACCTCTCCTAGGAGAAAAAGGAAATCAGAAGTTTTGCTTCCTCTGTAGACAAATCCTTAGCTCTGATCACTGTCTGTCTTTGGTGATCCAATCTATCCATGTCAGTCTTGTTTAATGTGAAGTCTGTGGTTTTATTTCATTGCGTGAATGATTGTTGTTCTGTGTTTCATGTTTAAAAAATGATTAAAACTTTATCTGCTGGCTATTCACCCATTGGTTTGGTTTAACTAGTTTAAGAAGCAATCTCAATTGTACTTTGGAGCCCTGAACCTGTAACTAGGAGTCAAGCACAGCAGGAGAAGCCTTGCCAGGAGCTGACTGTCTGCATAAACTGCTCTTAAAGGGGCCAGCAGTTTTTGTTTTTTGGCTTTTTTTACTCCTATGATAAGGAAGCTGATGCTTGTTTTTCCTAGAAAAATCTGTCTGACAGTGTTTATTGGTTTCAGCAAGTGATAAGGTGCATTTTTCTTAAAATTACAGCTAGAAAAAGTAAGAAAATTGTGTTTGGTTTAAACACATAAGATGTGTGTCTGCCTCATTTTTGTTTCTGACTGATTTTAAAAGTAGAAATATTGTTCTGCATGTCTTGGCTATAGGTTATTGCCTGATACATTGCTGGGTATGATTAAAAATTTGTAACTTTTGTAACAGAAAGTTGGATTAAAACTAGTAACTCAGATGTGGAATCATTCAGAAACTAGACTTATAAAAGATAGGATTTAGGGCAGTGTCTCTTTGGTGATGTATTGGAGGAGGCTGTAAAGTCATGCATTAGTGTGCAGGAATTGGCAGCCAATATTTGCAGCATTAGAGTGATGCACTTGGTGTTGATTTTTTCAGAGAATAGATTGAATTTTGCTTTCCAAAGTTTTGGTTGCTTTTGTGTTGCAAAGGAAACTTAGAGATGTGGTTGAATTGCCAGTATTTCTTTGGCTGCAGTTTGCAGTTTAATCTCTGGCTCAAGATTTTTGACTCACCCATGTGTGTAGTTGAGAAGAAGATCACGCAGGTGGAGATGATTACAAGAGTACTATAAGAATTAAAAAATATTTGTAGCACAGTACAGTCCTGCTGCCCCATTTATAAAAGCTTTACTGGATACAGTGGTAGAAGCAAATTTCCACGATTTGAAAACTATATGTAAAGCTCCTTTGTCAGGAAGAGATTACTTACTCTGGTGCTCTAAATTGGGGGAAACAAGTAAGAGAACCACCAAGATGAATGCTCAAGCAGGTAACACAGATTGGGATATTAACACACTTCTGAAGAGAGCACAATATAAAAGTAAAGCTAATCAGGTCATGCTACTTTAAGGAGTGTATGCACAGATTGCAAAGGCTGCCCCCCCCCCCGCTAGGAATCAATTACCAATTAAACGGTATCTCAGTGGGAATTCCTCTAGTATCAAACAAGGTCCTGATGAAACATTTCACCAATTTGTGGATAGGCTGCTAAAAGCAGCTATTAGAATTTTTGGAGAACCTAAGGCAGGAATGCAGGAATACTTTTGTTACACAGTTGGCTCATGAGAATACTAACATAGCCTGCTGTACAAAGCAAAGACAGACCAGGATACATTTGTCTTTGTGCTGAAATTGAACCTTCATACAATCAGGGTCTTGCCATGTCTGCTGCCCTACAAGAGACCACTGTAAAACCAATGGTTTCACAGAGATGAGGGAATAAAATATGTCTTAAATGGGGAGGTTTGGGTCATTTTAAAAATGATTATCCCAGGAACAGAGGCACAAACACACAATGAGGTCTCACCCCAGGAATTTGTCTTGGGAGCAAGAAGAGTAATCATTGAGCAAGGGAATGTAAATCTAAAACAGATAATTAGGGCCATCCCTTGTCTGAAAGCCAGTAGAGGGACCAGCCTCAGACCCCCAGAAATCTACACCCAGCAACATATGGGGCAATAAACCTGTTTCCCAGCCAGGGAAATCCATTTCTTAACTAATCAGAGAAACCCCAGGAAGTGCAGAATTGAATGTCAGTTCTACCACCTTCATAGTACTGACATTAGAAATAGTTCAGATGCTGCCTACAGGCGTTTTTGGGCCCTTGCATCCAGGGACCTGGGGATAACTTCTAGGTCAAAGCAGCATTATTATAAAAGGATTACAAATCTATCCAGGTGTTACAGATACTGATTTTGTGGGAGAATTTAAAATTATGGCTGCTTCCCCCATGACATTATAACTGTGCCTGCTAACAAAAGAATTGCTCAAAGAGTATGTGAGGACAAGATGGCTTTGGTTCCTCTAATGTGTACTTTGTTCAATCTATTATTAATAAGAGACCTAACCTTTAATTAATAATTGAAGGAAAAATCATTTGAAGGATAAATATACACTGGAGATGATACACTCACCTCCAACCAGTTAATGGTTGTTCCATTAATCCAAAACAAAGTTCAAACTTATGATTTATGAAAGGTTAATGAAACTAGGAAATTATGGGGCATTAAAGCTATAATCTTCTTAAATGGACTCTCTCATGGATTTACCACATAGTAAGAGAATGTGATATAAGTCTTGTTTAGTGGTGCACACTGTTAATCCCAGCACTCAGAAGTCAGAGCCAGGCTAGTCTGAGGCCAGTCTGGTCTACATAAGTGAGCCCAGTATATGTACAACTATGCAGACAGACCATGCCTCAAAATTACAACTGCAAAAGCTCCAAAACAACAAATGAATACAATATATACAACAATCATTTCAAGTGAAATTGATTTACCTATTTATTTTTGCATACAAGTGCAGTGTGATATATGTTATCTTAACCAAATTGCCATACAGTAAAAGATGGCTCCCAGGCCCTGATGCTATTAGTACTTACTAAAAGTAGCTAATGGGAGGAATTCATATGTTTGGATGCATACACTTGAATTGACTAACGTTCCTGCTTTTACTTCTCTTTGCATCCAGTGGTTGCAGGGAGAACTCTGCTCTGCTGTAATTTAAAGTGTACACTGCCTTGCCCTTAACTGTAAGTCAACAGTGTACTTAAAAGAGTTGAAACAACAAACCAAAATCAATTTTTGATACAAATAAGTTAGACATTTTGGATATTGTGATACAATTACGTAAAACAGACCAACTTGTGTTGTTTTATTTGGTGACTGTTATGAATGCTGCTATTATTTGATCCAAATTTAGTAATCATTTTGTCTATAGTTGCTACATTAATTACATTCTTCATTGAAAATTTTAGATTCATCTATATGTTTAGTTATTAAGGAGACCTTATATTAAATGATTAACCATTAAATTGATATGACGTGATTTCAACAAGTAATATATGAAAACAGAACTGTTTACATCTTTTTACTTTGTGATTAAACTGGCAAATGTTCAATCTTTAACTTTTATGTATCAAACTGAGATCTATTACATGGTTTTAAAAGACCTATGTTTATATATGCCGTTTGTCTTTATTTCACACAGCATATTTTTCTCAAACTTACTAATTTTGAACAAGGTGACTCATAGTTTAATTACAAGAATAAAGGCATTTTAAATGATTGTTTGATCCTAGATTAATTGAACAAAAATGTGTTAATGATAAAATATTCAAAAATTTATCTACAACCTGTGTTTTGTGCTTTCTGTTACACCATTGATTTGTTTGCTTCTTTTAGATTTTTGGTTTTACTTTTGTTTGGGTGTTTTGTGGTTTTGTAATAAAACCAATGCTTGTAGCTACTTTTGAAATTCATGACGTGGCAAACAGTTTAGGCATAAATTATTCATTTTGTTCATGAATTATGCTTTAAAATTTATAGTTATGTGACAGAAATACATCAATACAAATATTAATTAACAGCCTCTTGCTAGTACATTTTCACATGATTTATTCACATGGTGATAAACATCCTACTACTCATTTATATTCTAGAAGATTTTTAAAGGGAGGTTTTTCAAGTTTATATAAAATATCTTCTCAAATCTTTCACTTTGATCCACAGTCAAATGTTTACAATCTCCACCGGCACCTAATTGGAAAAAAAAAAAAAACAAAAAACAAAAAACAGAACTGTCCCTAAGTAAACAGAACTCTAATGTCTATAACTCACCCTAAACATCACTGAGCTATCAATAGAGATCAATTGAATACTTCTACTTATATTAGTGATCAGTAAAATAAACTTCATTTTAGGGACATGGTAAATAAATATCACTAGCTACTCTTACCCAATCATAACCAATTTTTAGAAAGAACGGCTCATTAAATGTTAAAATATATTAGAATTTTAAACCTACATTTTGCCATCTAACAATCATTAAATTAAGAAAATACTTCTTAGTTCAAATGCATCTTCCTGAGATACATGTGAGTCTTTTTTCAAAACACAAAAAAAAAGAGCTCTCAAGGTTTCAGCAAGTAAAGTCAGACTGACACGGAGTGTCAGAACAGCCAATGTTATAATTTTACTGGTCAAAATTGAAATAACCAGATGGAAGTGGCATACGACTTTAATCCCAGCACCTGGAAGACAAAGGCAGGCAGATCTCTGTGACTTTAAGGCCAGAATAGTCTGCAGAGTAAGTTTCAAGACAACCAGGAATATACATAGATACCTTGTCTTGAAATGACAAAATAAATCAAATGAAAACAAAATTTAAAAAAAGTCTGGAATGTCCAGTATATCATTTAAAGACAAGTAGCAATTTGGAATGTTAAGTTGCAGAGATAAGAATCTTAAATTATCATGCATGTGCATTTGGGCCAGATAGTGAGCTCTTCTGGGTATTGTTGACAGTTACATGTGAGAGTTGACATTAAGTGGTAGAAGAGACAAATAAGAAGAGTTTCTGAAAAATACAAAAATGTAGAGATAGTAAAATTTGTGTCAAAAGTAATGGTGTTTGAAGAATGTCACAAGAAAAAAATTATTCTTATTCAAATCTCCTGGTTTATAATGAGATTATAAGAATGTATAATTCCATTGATCAAATTTAATTCATATCACATAAACATATGAAGACATCATTCAAATTTTTATGATAAAAAACTCAAACATGGAAAAACACTTTAAAACTCATCTTCAAATTACAAACATTGGAAAGGGTGTGTTGCAGAGAGAGGAAAATGAATTCAAGCCTTGGTTTTCTGGGCTTACTGTAAATCTCTCTCTCTCTCTATCTATCTATCTATCTATCTATCTCTATCTCTTTCTCTGTCTGATACACACACACAGAGAAACATACATTCATGCATGCACACACACAAACATGCATGCCTGCACACTTACATAACTTCCACTAACACCAGTAACAACAGCAACAAAACAGACCAAAGGAAAATAACAAAAAAAAAAAAAATCACAAGCTGAATGAATTGGTATCTTCACTTCCAACACATCTCTTGACTAGGATAAAACTGATGACACTTTAAAAAGTTGATTTGTGTGAGCCAAAAAGGAAGGAAAGTCATATTTATTTAGTAAGTGACATTGATAGATTTTTTTTACTAAAATACTACTAGAAATTTAGGCTCTACGTCCACTAAAATATTTTATTCTTCCAAATATCATTATCACTTTGAGAAATACTTTGGATACACAGATTATTTCTTTTACATATAAACACTCAAGGGAAAACTCATCTTTTTTGCTACTACAGACCACTGAATATAACCTTTGTGAAAGAAAACAAACTTACTATATCATTTTTCTTCCAACTAAGATCTATTGATACCAAGAAAATATGATGGAAGAACAAAAAAACCCAGAAATACACAGAACACTAATTTTACACACAAGAATTGGGGAGTTATTTTAAATGTGTTATTGGCACTGATGCACAAATTCAGTGCAGTCCTTATTAAAGTTTCAAGAAGTTTCTTATTTTTGAAGAAAAAGAGAAAGAAAAGAAAATCTTTCAATAATAAAATTGATCAGTTAGTAATAGGAAGTGTACTAGATGTTTCAGAATTCCATTAAACAATATCATGTTAAGGGCAAAATTTTAAGGAAAGAATTCTGTATCACTTGGCAAAAAGCCAAGAAATTGTGAGGTAATGTCAATCTTCCTCATTCTATAAACAACATTTATTACTTGGACAAAGTAATTCTATGGGTACCCAAAGAAATAAAATTAGACTAATGGATGTCATCTGTTTTTCAGTATTTGGTGAACTGAAAATTCTGCATCATACTGTAAACATATATTTAGGATTTCAATGAGCAACTGCCTTAACATAAAAAAAGAGTGATTTTGTAATTACATATTTGTTAGAAGTTATAGCCAGTATTGGAATACCCATACAAGTTAAAACAAAAAATGGCCCGGCACATATCTCCAATAAGATAAAGCAGGGTTTTTTTTCATATTATAATATAAACCATGTTATGAGAATGTCACACAACTACCTATTGTGGATAGATCTAATCAAACTCTAAACAAAATGCTTAAAAGGCAAAAGAGGGTAGCAAAACCCCCCAAAGAGAAATTACATAGTGCTTTATTAACCTCAAATTTTTAAGATACTAATTAGCAAAACACTACAGCTGCTGAAAGACATTGGACTGTGAAAAAAAACCAAAAACCTACTGAACTAAACCAGCCTGATTATATTAAGGATATTCTGACATCAGAGTGGAAAACAGAAATTGTGTTATACTGGTGGGGAGGTTATACCTATATTTCCACAGGAAAAAAAAAAGCAATGGAATTTTTCCAAGTTACTAAAAATCAGACACGTCAAAGTGTGACTTTCTGATGAATTTGGAAACAGAAAAAAAAGAGAAACTCACATGATCAACAAAATAGATCTTGTACACACAGTGTTGTCTATGTCTCTATATATGGAAACAGCTCTGGTACCAGCTGAGACTAAAATGTCCATACACAGACATTAACACTTATTGGGTACAAAATTCTCATGACTTGTTATTAAATACCAATCTTTAATATGGTATTTACAGACATTTATATTGAGGTTTGTAGGTAGTTGTGGCTGGGAATCGCTGAGGGTTCCTCCAGGCTGGAAGTTAGGTGCAGCAACTGTGGCTCACTAAAGGCCTCTCCACAGCAGCTCACGCACACAGTCCCAATGTCATGAGAAAGTCCATAGGTTTTTACAGGCTTTAATGTCATGGCAGATGGTGGTTGGATCTGGATGTGCACCCCTCTGAAACTCAGGGCAGACCTGATTTAAATAGGGAGGGAAAGAAGGTGGAGGGGCTGGGGAAGAATGCTTAATTGGATTCATTCTCTGGCCTTCAGGCATCTCATTAGTATGTAAATCTCTCTAGGGCCTGAAGCCTGTTCCTCATGAGTGTTGGCCATAGACCTCTCTGTTGGAGTGTTTGTTGAGGGCTGAAGCTAAGTGAAAAGAACCAGGGCCTGGGAGGAAAGCTGAACATCTGCCGTCCAATAAGGTTCCAAGCTCATGCTCGACCAAGCACCCAACTGCTTCTACAGCCCACTGCCCCACAGAGGTTTGATTATGTGATCAAATTAAAGAGAGGCAGTCATCTTTCTTTATTAGTCATCATTAACCAATCTATGCACCCTGCATACTTCATATGAATGCCTTTGCAGAACTATATGTTTATATAAGTTTATATACTTCAGGATGAAATAAGAGAAACACAGCCCTGATGAGATTTCCACTCTGGTATGCGAGATTCTGGTACCTTCCATTTCAGCTCCTTGTTTGATTCTTCTTCAACTACATCAAAGTATGTAATTTAAAGACTTGCTTCCAGAACTTTTCCAGAACACTTAGCTCACCTATCCAGCCTTTCAGACTGTATGGTAACAATGCCAACTAAACAATAACTTTCTCTGCACATAGTGACTAGAAGGTTAATGATGCCATCTACCTCTCTTTTAACAAAGTCAATTTTTCTATTTCCCGTATGCCCACCAGAAGGGATTTTTTTTTTGCACCAATTCACGTGGAAGCACGCAAAAGAATATTGTCAACCCAGTCCCTTAGACTGTGGAGGATGGTTCTGATTATTTTAAGAATTATAAATATATTGTCATTTTGAGGGCTACTTTATAAATGTTGTAGCTTTGGACAGATAGGGAACTAGAAAGCTTAAACTCAAGGACTTCTACCCTTTCTTTCTTCTTCTCTAAACTTCCTTCTTAGGTGAAGAAGAAGGGGGTGGAAAAGAGGGAGGATATAGCAAATATCATAGAAATTAGAGTAATAAACAAACAGCTATAGGTTGTCAAATATACTCTTTAAAATCATTGCTTAGCCATATTTTACATTTGTAGAAATCTTTATAATTGATGCAAAGTTCAAGTTGTAATTTCTTAAGCTGGTACAGAATAAATTTTCATACAAATTTAAGGTTTTCATTGTTGTGAATTTTTATTGATATGAAATTGGGATTAATATTGTTATTCTTATATAGGAATTATGCCTATACAGTGCATTTAAGAATGTAAAGCTTAGATGCAGTTCTTCTATATGCTATTACAAGTTATTCCTTTTTTGTTTTTATTTATTTATTTATTTATTTATTCATGTTTTTATCTTTACAAGATTTTATTTACATTTCAGATGCCATGCCCTTTCCCCATTTCCCCTCCCGAGAAAACCCCTATCCCATGCCCCTTTTCCATTTTGTTTTCATACAATTTTTTTAAATGTTAATCAAAGGATTTATAAGTATGTTAATGCCCAATCAGAAGGGTAACCCAATACACAACCTAGCTATGTAAACTATCTTTGACTGGTGGAGACACATGAACTTCTGCCTCCATGACCCCTCTTTCTTTCTCTTTCTTTTTCTCTCTCACTACCTAGCTTCTCATCTACTTCATCTTTTCCTCTCCTTACTCCATCTTTTCCTCTCAGTGCTCCTTCCCCCTTAGCTCCTCCTACATATTACCCTTACTGTTAAAATAAAACTTTTCTCTCAAAATATAATTAGAGAATAATTATTCCTATTTGTACCAGTGAGGTACAAGATAGTCTTAATACCCAGTCCATCCATTTGTTGATTAACCAGAACCTCTGTCATCTCTCTTGACTAAAACACTTAGTTTTGAACCTGGCTTTTTCTTGGATTTAGAATGAATGTCAACTGAAAACCATCCACTCAGATTTTTTCTCTCAAGGTAACTAGCCAGGATTGGCTATGAGTCTATAGGACTTCAACGCCATAAGAAATCCAAAATGACTAAATTAATTGAAGTTATGGGAAGCATTAAGCATAGCTTCTAAAACTTAGCCAATTTATAGAGACCGCTGAACACCTGGACAGCCCCTATACTACCGAATGTTGAAGCATCAAATCTTCAGGCTTCTGGCCCAAACTCATCTAACAGACTTTAGTGCTGCAGAATTATTAAGGACTGGTTACTCTGTCTAGGCAGATATAATCAGTCGACTATTCTGCAAGTGTGTCCATTTCTGGACAGTAATTTGTCTGTAGATGGAGAGAGGCAATTCTTGCCTAGTGGCTGTCTCACCACAACTGGAGTAACTCCAAGGATGCTCAATTTCTTCTTAGAATCCAAGACAGGAAGCTATCAGGAGCAGACAGGTCTCTAATCAAAATGAACATTAATATAGAAATATTTGTGATGTCAATTCTATGGATTTCTGACGTTTTGAAATCCAACTATCCATGTAAGGTAACCTGGACTGTTGTCTGTTAACTCCTCTCAGCTATTTCTAAGTAAAATATAGAAAACATCCTAACAATAAACTCAAAGCCATGAATTTGCTATAGTCCCTTAACTCACAGGCTAATCATCCCAAATCAGTTAAAAACGTTAAAGAAGGACTGGGTCTAAGCCTTGTATTTCTAAATGTGTTATACAGGCACAATGCCCATGAGAGTATCAATATTCATTTCACTTTCATATCAATAAGAAGCTTATACCAATGAAAACCTTAAATTTGAAATCCAACTGAATTTTGTACCATTTAAGAAATTAATTATAACTTCATCTTGATATTAAATTATACAGATTTCTACCAATTGGTTATGGCTATGCCATAAATTTTAGCTAATCCTCCCTGTTCCAACAAAACCACTACTTTTCCCCAGAGAGACAGCCCAATATTAACCACCTTAATCCTCAAGCCCAGGGAATAGGGGCGCTGACTCTTCTTTAACTTCTTCAAGCTGATTACGGGCGTTGAGTATTAGAAGAGGGGTGGGGGGAAAAGTATATTGATAAGCTTCTGACGCTGTGTCTTCACTACATCCAAAGATGGAATTCTCAGACACCGGAGGTTTGAATAGGTCTGCTCGTTTTGCTTGATGAGTAGATACACCAAGGCTGTGTATTCTGCAATATACAATTCTCTGGACAAGTTTTAGTATCATGAAAAAAAAATGTTTTCCTTTTTTTTCCTAGAGGGCTGACTTTTTTTTTAAAAAGATGTTGGTTCTAACAACTTTTTTTCCCCTTTTATGTAGTTGGTTATAATATTTACATTTCAAATTTTATCCTCTTATTCCATTTCCCCCACCACCCAGGAACCAATTATCCCATCCCCCCTCCTTATATCCCTTCTATGAGGCTGTTCCAGCACCTACACCCCAAGCCACACTACCCCCTACTCACCTTCACATCCCCCCCCCATTCTGTGTTCGTTTTTCATGGGACCAAGAATCTCCCCTCCCACCTATGTCCAACAAGGCCATCCTCCCATACATATACCATTGGAGTCGTAGGTCCTTCCCTATGTGCTTCCAAGCTGGTGGTTTAGACCCTGGGGGGCTCTGGTTGTTTGGTATTGTTACTTTCCTCTTGGGGTCACAAACCCTTCCTGCTCCTTCAGTCTTCAAATTTCTCCATTGGGAAACCCTTGATCATATTAGTGGTTAGCTGTGAGCATCGTCCTCTGAATGTGTCAGTCTCTGGCAGATCTCTAAGGAGACAGCTATATCATGTTCTGGACAGCATGCATTTCCAGCCATCCACATCAATGTCTAGCTTAGGTGATATTACATGGATGGATGGATGCCCAGGTGGAATGGTCTCCTGATGGCTTCTCCTTCAGTTTCTGTCCCATGTTTTGTTTCCATAATTGCTCCCTTGAGTATTTTTGTTACTGAATCTAAGTAGAACTGAGGTGTCCCCTCTTGGTCTTTCTTCTTCATGAGCTTCATGTGGTCTGTGGGTTGAATCTTCCCTATTCTAAGTTTTTGGGCTAAGAATCGCTTAACACTGAATAAATACCATGTGTGTTCTTTTGTGATTGGGTTAACTCACTCAAGATGATAATTTCTAGATCTATCCATTTTCCTAAAAATTTCTTGAATTCATTATTTTTAATAGCTGAGTAATACTCCATTGTGTAGATGTACCACATTTTTTGTATCCATTAATCTGTTGAGGGACATCTTGGTTCATTCCAGATTCTGGCTATTATAAATAAGGTTGCTATGAACATAGTGGAACATATGTCCTTATTATATGTTTTAGGGTCTTCCGGGTATATGCCCAGGAGTGGTATAGCTGGATCCTCAGGTAATGCTATGTCCAGTTTTCTGAGGAACTGCCAGACTGATACCCAGAGTGGTTGTACCAGCTTGCAATCCCACCAACAATAGAGGAGTGTTCCTCTTTCTCCACATCCTCTCAAGCATCTACTATCACCTGAGTTTTTGATCTTAGCCATTCTGACTGGTGTGAGATGGTATCTCAGGGTTGTTTTGATTTGCATTTCCCTGATGAGTAAGGATGTTGAGCATTTCTTAAGGTGCTTCTGAGCCATTCGAGTTTCCTCTGTTGAGAATTCTTTGTTTAGCTCTGTTCCCCATCTTTTTATAGGGGTATATGTTTTTCTGAAGTATAATTTCTTGAGTTCTTGTATATCTTGGATATTAGCCCTCTATCGGATGTGGGATTGGTTACGAACTTTTCCCAATCTGTTGGTTTCTGTTTTGTCTTATTGACAATGTCCTTGCCTTACAGAAGCTTTGCAATTTTATGAGGTCCCATTTTTCAATTCTTGATCTTAGAGCATAAGTCATTGGTGTGCTGTTCAGAAACTTTTCCCCTGCGCCTAGGTATTCAAGGGTCTTCCCCACCTTCTCTTCTATTAGTTTCAGTGTATCTGGTTTTAAGTGAAGGTCTTTTATCCACTTGAATTTGAGCTTTGTACAAAAGTATTTGAATGAATCAATTTGCATTTTTCTACATGTTGACCTCCAGTTGAACCAGCACCATTTGCTGAAAATGCTATCCTTTTTCCATTGGATGGTTTTAGCTTTTTTTGTCAAAGATCAAGTGACCATAGGTATGTGGGCTCATTTCTGGGTCTTTTATTCTATTCCATTGATCTTCCTGCCTGTATCTGTACCAATACCATGCAGTTTTTATTACTATTGCCCTGTAGTACAGTTTGAGGTCAGGGATGGAGATTCCCCCCCGAAGTTTTTTTGTTGTTGAGAATAGTTCTCACTATCCTGGTTTTTTGTTGTTGTTGTTGTTGTTGTTGTTGTTGTTGTTGTTGTTGTTGTTTCAAATAAATTTGCAAACTGCTCTTTCTATCTCTATGAAGAACTGATTTGGAATTTTGATGGGGATTGCATTGAATCTATAGATTGCTTTGGCAAGATGGACATTTTTACTAAATTAATCCTGCCAATTCAGGAGCATGGGAGATCTTTCCATTTTCTGAGGTCTTCTTCTATTTCTTTCTTCAGAGACCTGAATTTCTTGTCATACAGATCTTTCACTTGCTTGGTTAGGTTTACTCCAAGATATTTTATATTGTTTGTGACTATTGTGAAGGGTGTCATTTCCCTAATTTCTTTCTCAGCCTGTTTATCTTTTGAGTATAGGAAGGCTACTGATTTGTTTGAGTTGATTTTATATCCTGCCATTCTACTAAAGTTGTTTATCAGGTTTAGGAGTTCTCTGATGGATATTATAGGGTCTCTTAAGTATACTATTATATCATCTGCAAAAGAAATTTTGATTTCTTCCTTTTCTATTTGTATCCCTTTGACTTCCTTTTGTTGTCTAATCGCTCTAGCTAGGACTTCCAGTACTATATTGAATAGGTAGGGTGAGAGTAGACAGCCTTGTCTAGTCCCTGATCTTAGTGGGATTGCTTTAAGTTTCTCTCCATTTAGTTTGATGTTGGCTACTGGCTTGCTGTATATTGCTTTTACTATGTTTAGGTATGGACCTTGAATTCCTGCTCTTTTCAGGACTTTTAATATGAAGGGATGTTGAATTTTGTCAAATGCTTTCTCAGCATCCAGTGAGACGATCATGTGTTTTTTTTCTTTGGGTTTATTTATGTAGTTGATTACATTGATGGATTTTTGAATATTGAACAAACCCTGAATTCCTGGGATAAAGCCTAATTGATCATGATGGATGATTGCTTTGATATGTTCTTGGATTCAGTTTGCGAGAATTTTTTTGAGTATTTTTGCATCAATATTCATAAGAGAGATTGGTCTGTAGTTCTCTTTCTTTGTTGGGTCTTTGTGAGGCTTTGGTATAAGTGTAATTGTAGCTTCATAGAACGAATTGGATATTGTTCCTTCTGTTTCTATTCTGTGGAATAGTTTGAAGAGAATTGGTATTAGGTCTTCCTGGAAGGTCTGGTAGAATTCTGAACTAAAACCGTCTGGCCCCAGCCATTTTTTGGTGGGGAGATTTTTCATGACTGGTTCTATTTCTTTAGGGGTTATGTGACTTTTTAGATAATTTATCTGCTCCTTGTTTAACTTTGGTACCTGGTATCTGTCTAGAAAACTGTCCATTTCATATAGATTTTTGAATTTTGTTGAGTATAGGCCTTTGTAGTAGGATCTAACGATTTTTTTTAATTTTCTCTGTTTCTGTTGTTATGTCTCCCTTTTCTGCTCTGATTTTATTGATTTGAGTGCTGTCTCTATGCCCTTTGTTTAGTCTGGCTAAGCGTTTTTCTATCTTGTTGATTTTCTCAAAGAACCAGCTCCTGGTTTTGTTGATATTTTGTATAGTTCTTTTTGTTTCAACTTGGTTGATTTCAGCCCTGAGTTTGATTATTTCCTGCTGTCTACTCCTCTTGGGTATATTAGCTTCTTTTTGTTCTAATGTTTTCAGGTGTACTGTCAAGTTGTTAGTGTATGCTCTTTCCATTTTCTTTTTGTGGGCACTTGCAGCTATGATTTTTCCTCTCAGTACTGCTTTCATGGAGTCACACAAATTTTGATATGAAGTGTCCTCATTTTCATTGACATCTAAAAAGTCTTTAATTTCTTTCTTTATTTCTTCCTTGACCAAGTTATATTTGAGTAGAGCATTGTTCAGTTTCCACGTGTATGTGGGCTTTCCTTTGATTTTCACCATGTCAAAGACAAGTCTTAGTCCATGGTGGTCTGGTAGGGTACAAGGGATTATTTCAATCTTTTTGTATCTGTTGAGGCCTGGTTTGTGACCAATTATATGGTCTATTTTGGAGAAGGTACCATGAGATGCTGAGAAAAAGGTATATTCTTTTGTTTTAGGATGAAAAGTTCTAAAGATGTCAGTTAAGTGCAATTGATTCATAACTTCTGTTAGTTTCATTGTGTCTCAGTTTAGTTTCTGTTTCCACTATTTGTCCATAGCTGAGAGTGGGGTGTTGAAATCTACCACTATTATTGTGTGAAGTGCAATATATGCTTTAAGCTTTAGTAAAGTTTCTTCTATGTATGCAGGTGCCCTTGCATTTGGAGCATTGATGTTCAGAATTGCAAGTTCCTCTTGTACATTTTTCCTAAGTATGAAGTGACCTTCTTTGTCTTTTTTGATTACTTTTGGTTGAAAATTGATTTTATTTGATATTAGAATGGTTACTCCAGCTTGTTTCTTGGGGCCATTTACTTGGAAGATTGTTTTCTAACCTTTTACTCTGAGGTAGTGTCTGTCTTTTTCACAAAGGTGCGTTTCTTGTAAGCAGCAGATTGTTGGGTCCTGTTTATGTATCCAGTCTGATAGTCTATGTCTTTTTATTGAAGTGAGTCCATTGATATTAAGATATATTAAGGAAAAATGAATGTTGTTTCCTCTTGTTTTTCTTATTGGCAGTGGAGTTATATTTGTATAGCTATCTTCTTTTAGGGTTGTTGGAGGATTACTTTCTTGTTTTTTCTAGGTTGCAGTTTTCTTCATTGTGTTGGAGTTGTCCTCCAATTATCCTTTAAAGTGCTGGATTTGTGGTAAGATAATGAGTAAATTTGATTTTGTCACGGAATATTTTGGTTTCCCCATCAATATTGATTGAGAGTTTCGCTGGGTATAGTAGTCTGGGCTGGCATTTGTGTTCTCTTAGGGCCTGTATGATATCAGTCCAGGATCTTCTGGCTTTTATAGTCTCTGGTGAGAAATCTGGTATAATTCTTATAGGTCTGCCTTTATATGTTACTTTGCCTTTTTCCCTTACTGCTTTTAGTATCTTCTCTTTGTTTTGTATATTTGATGTTTTGATTATTATGTGACAGAAGGTATTTCTTTTTTGGTCTAGTCTATTTGGGGTTCTCTAGGCTTCTTGTATATTTAAGGACATCTCTTACTTTAGGTTAGGGAAGTTTTCCTCTATAATTTTGTTGAAGATATATACTGGCCCTTTAATTTGGGAGTCTTCATGCTCATCTATACCTATTATCCTTAGGTTTGGTCTTCTCATTGTGTCCTGAATTTCCTGGATGTTTTGTGTTAGGAGCTTTTTGCATTTCACATTTTCTTTGATCGTTGTGTCTATGTTTTCCATGGTATCTTCTGCGCATGAGATTCTCTCTTCTATCTCTTGTATTCTGTTGGTGATGCTTGTGTCTATACCTCCTCATCTTTTTCCTAGGTTTTCTATTTCCAAGGTAGTCTCCCTTTGTGATTTCTTTATTGTTTCTACTTCCAATTTTAGATACTGGATGGTTTTGTGTAATTCCTTCACTTGTTTGGTTGTGTTTTCTTGTATTTCTTTAAGGGCTTCTACTTGTTTACCTGCGTACCCTTCAAATTCTTTGAGAGTGTTGTTTATGTCCTTTTTAAATTCCTCTATCATCATCATAAGAAGTGATTTTAATTCTGAGTCCTGCTTTTCTGGTGTGATGTGGTGTTCCGAACATGCTATGGTGGGAGAACTGGGTTCTGGTGATGCCAAGTAACTTTGGTTTATGTTGTTTACATTCTTACATTTGCCTTTTGCCATTTGGTTAGCTGTAGTGCTACTCGCACTCACTAGTTCTGGAGTCTGCCTTTCCAGTTATCTTGGTTGTGTCTGAACACCACAGGGTCAGGATGACTCTATGATCCTGAGCTCCAGCTGTTCTGGGTACAGTGGCTCCTCTAGGTTATCTCGGGATATGGTGTCTCCATGGTAGTAGACCAGCTAGGTGTTTGCTGCTCTGAGTGCAGTTGCTCCTCTAGGATGCTTCAGGATACGGTGTTCCCTGCTCTGCAGCTCTGCGGTTCTTGACCTGGCTGCAACTCTGTGGTCCCTGAGCTGGCTAGGATGCCACCAGATGCAGTTTCCTCAGGGGAGCAGATCAGCTGTCAGGCTGCTCAGTCCACCAGGGTCTGAGCAAGGGGTGGAAGGGTACAAGGTATTTCTTAATGACTAAATAATACGAGTTTAGGGCCAGATAGCAAATTCATATTTCTGACTAAGTTAAAAGGGTGTTTCTGAGATATTTCCATTATAAATGGCTGAAAGTATTCCAAACATAACTGTTCTTTGCATAGATAGACAGATTTCAAGGGTATAGATCACATATTCAGGTGATTTCAGGTGTACTCTCTCCCCATGTTATGTTAACTGGTAAAATACCTACTAGCACATATGAGTAGTGTACTGGTATTTCTGCCCAATCTAGGCATGCCTTTTATAAACATTATAACTGAGTTGGGATTTCTTTTAATTGGCTCATTGAAGTTGAAGACTTACAACAACAGGCTTATGTTAGGCTCCATCTTTGTAAGTTATCTTTTGTGGGAGGAATTTAGTGTCATGTATGAATAAAATAGTAGGATTCTAATGCTAACTGATTTATACAAATGACTTTAATGCAGAATAACTGACAAAAACTAAAGATTAAAATCCCCAAGAACTGAAATAGTACAAAAAATAGAACAATGCAGCTTAAAAAAGATAGAATGAACTTGGGTTGTCAGTTATGCTCAGAAAACCCATTTACTAACTGAGCCATGTCACCAGTCGAAATACACTTACAGGTTTATTACTTTGAGTATTTACTTCCTGACACTTTTCCTTCCTTATAAGGTCATGTACTCTATAAATATGTAAATTCTCTTTTACTCCTGACTCAGTGCCTGCATAGAGAAATCATTCACTCATTTCCTATTAATAACCCACACGTCAGAAAGTTCTCAGAGAGTACTAAAATTCAACAATGAATGTGTCTGGTATTCTGCAATGCACTGAGGACCTTCATAATCACCTGTTGGCTGTTAAGTGGTTGAGTCATTTAGTTATTTTCTACAGTGAAACAGAGTACCTTTCTCACAGAGTTCTTCAAATACTGTAACATGCTAAACATTGCAAAGATGAAAAGTTAAATAGAACTTATTATGGACAAGAAATCTTTTTTACAAAATATCCTAGTTGAAATGATCAAACATGGACATGAAGTCTTGGTGTTATTGTACATGGACAACAATAGTTGTGGACTGGATGGCATGTGAAGTCTTAACAGTTATATCTTCACTCTTTAGTCTGTGTCAACCACTATAAAATCTCAAACTGAGACATCCAAGTTTCACCTGCTAAAATAGAAGTTATATTTACAAAAGGTATTTGCGTACATCTTCCTGCCCCAAAGGGCTATGTAATAAAACAGAAATTTGTTTGTCTATTTTGTCCTGATTAGGCTTCACAAAACTCAAATATAATTACAGGAAACCTCACTGGTCAAGATTTTTTCCTTTTTTTTAAAAAATCTTTTCAACAATTGAATCAATGCTTGGGAGAAAGATTCTAAAAAATAAAGTATGTGTCTTTAGCAGGAAAAGGTTTTGGACTATCTCAGTTTTATTCAAAAGTCCAAGATAATACAACATCATTTGCCAAGTAGCTGTGATTGGCTAGAATTTTTTTCCTCTATTTTTATACAATAAATCACAATATAAGCATATCAATATATGCTTTAGATACTTGCATTTTATTTAGCCTTTCTCTGATTATAACTTGTTCTAAAATTTAGATCATAGTGGTAGCTGATATTGATAGTATGATGTGATTTGGAATTATCATAGAGGAAAATCCTTGGACATGTACATGAGAGATTATCTCTATTATGTTCATCCATTTGGGCTTTCTGACTGTAGATTTAAGGTGACAGTATTCTGCCAGAATGACTCTTTTGACATGATGAGGTCTTTATTTTTGCAATGAGAAAAGAAACTAATACAATTTAATTGGCATCACCCTGTGTTGAATATTAATGCACTTATCAAACCAAAATGAAAGACCAACATAATATGTCCTAAAATTACAGATACCAGACTTTGGCTATAAAGGTATCATCATCTCCAGTTTAATAATGTTACATGTTTTTCAGCATCTCCATTTTAAATTAAGTTTTCTGAAATTTATACCCTTTGAAACTAACCAAAAATTTGTTTTTATTGTCCATAATTAGTCACCTAGAAATAAAAATTTAAAATTTCTTTACAATCTTATTATTTTACAATAGTAATAGTTATTAAATGCTCTATATGTGTCAGTCACCACTGAGATGTCTCTCATGTATTAATATTCAGAGTGAAAAACATGTATATATGATTATTTAAAAGCATAATGATATATTTTACTATGACTTTATTTTCACTGTATAAGATGTGAGGTAACAAAAACAGCAAGAAGTTAGAAAGATTTTTTATAATTATATATGGGGAAATTTTCCTTAGACAAAATATACAGGTACTGAAACTAGGGTACAGAGAGTGCAACCAAGTTATTCAATGTTGTCCAGATCAACATATAATGACTTGATAACAATTTGACACAGAGTTTAGGTTCATAATGTAAGAGTTTCTTTGTATCATATACTTTTATTATCCATACTGTTATTATGAAAATAAGAAAAATTTTAAGGAATATGCTTCAATTATTCTTTTCCTAGAGTGCAAATTACATTCTGTCTCTTGGTAAACATGGCATCTGAAAGGCAATTTCAAATAAAAAAATCTTACCTGAATAAAGTCATGGTCATTAGAAGCATCATTCTTTGGACATAAACATTGTTTGTAAATGTTAATTATGGTATTATAATTTTTGAACAATAGAATTTAAAATTTAAAAACATATGTCATAAATATATTTTTTAAAAGTTATAATATGAAGTACCATGTTTCCATGTGGTATTTTCATGCATGTTTGTTTGAAGTGATCCTCTCATACTTTTCTGGATTTCCATGTTCCATCCACATGTCTACCTTCATTATTTTCCTTACATGTCATATAAGTTTTATTACCCCAATGTCTTTCTTTCTTAAAATATTTTTTTCTTTCGCTTTGTAATTTAATAGAGAACCTGTGATGATTTGTCTTGGTGATCTTAAGTTACCTCACTTAATATAATATTTTCCATCTTTATCTAATTCCTGATTCCATTTCCTTCTTATTGAGAACATAGAATAATGGTGATGATGACAACAACGACAACAACGATGCCGACGATGAAGACGATGACAGCATCAAAGACTCATTAATGGAAACAATTACTTTCTGGTCAAGAGAATAAAATCTCTGACATAGATGGAAATCTAACATAATAGTGAGGCAGTACAGTGACCTGACTATAGGATAACCTAGGAAGTTAGTCTTACCTTAAACTATACTAAAATATTAAGAGAAACAATTGGCTATTTTTGAAACATTTTGATAATGTACTTGTCATCTTCAGAATCTCAGCTTTCTATTCTTTTTCCTGTAAGCTACCATATGTTTCTGTTGCATCTCCTCAACTCTGTTTTATGCCTTTTACTTTCAGATGATAGCTTTGTGGGTTTTTCAAGCATCTCTAAATCTTCTTTCCTGCTATGTGTTTGTTGTCCACAAAATGACTGACCTCCATCATGTCACAACTTAAAAGCAAACATTTTTCTCTTTCTATCTCCCTTCTATAAACAGTATGTGAGATTTACAACTTACCAGCCTTAGAGATTTTCTTTTAAACTCATCTAATACATTTGTCTTTGTGATTACATTCAGATTATAGTCTGACCTTAAGTGCTTCTATTACTCAAACAACAACTCCTGAGTGGAAACTCTGATTTCCCCAGTAACAAGTGGGACTCTGTTGGCCTCCCCAAATCTTTTGGTAGCACATGAATGCAGGCATCTGTGTGACAAGATATATATTCCCTTGCGTACATGTGTAAGAGATATCGAACTGGCTCATATTGTAGTTCTATTTATGTGAGTTGTTTTTAGAAGACTTCATCATGATTTCCACACTACCTTCATCAGTTTACACTCCCACTAATAGTTAATAAAGGTCCTTCCTGTTCCACATTTTCCCAGTGTTTTTACTAATAAGATAATGCTAGAAAGAAGGAAAGAGGAAAGTGGTAAGAAACGCATGAATAAACAGCTGAACTCTGCACCAAATAACACAGGGATAGTGGAAAAATCATCCATCTGTGATATAGGTCATGACAGATAAATATTAGTTTTAGTAGCAAAGAATGAACCAAGAAACAGCCAGAGGAAACTTCCAAATAGATTTTAGAACATGTTCCAAGGTACTCAGGTTCAGTGAAGGATTGCCTCTTATCAGTGTGAGTGCTACTGTTGGGATTTGGGACAGCAGCTAAAAACTAAGACAAAGTTTCAGAATATTTGTACTGTACTTTTAATAGCAGTATATTTTGAGAACAGGTAGAAGGTACACATACACACACATACACACAAACACACAGAGAGAGAGAGAGAGAGAGAGAGAGAGAGAGAGAGAGAAACAGACAGACAGACAGACAGACACAGGTAGACTCAGATAATAAAGAGATAGACATACACACAAAGCCAAAGGAAGAGAGAGACACATAGAGAAATGTAGGGGTTGGTACTCTTTGTGGCATAGGACAGTGCTAAGAAACAGTAACAGATGTTTGATAACAGTTATTTTATAAAAAATACTGCTGAGTTAGAGCTTAGGTAGATCTAGATTTCTTTCTGCATCACTTTTACTGGGAGTCAGGGGAAGAACCTTGGGACTGTATTCTATCATTTGACCTATAGAATAGTTATATGTAGATGGGATAATCTTTGACTCAGAATGTTGCAATGTTCTGTGACATGGATATCTGCTCTGAGTCATAGCTTGTGGTACACTATGGAGATCCAGGCCTGGAAGTTGTGCCCATGCAGAGACCTTTTGGAAACAAAGGATCATAAGAGCTAGTTTATATTTAGACACCATAGAACAGATGTGAATATATCATGGCCAAGATAGAAAGTGTGAACATCTAGGAGTTAATAAGTGAGAACAAAGCCAATGACTCCATGGACCTGTAAACTGTGATAGAAGCTGTTATACAATGATTACTTGCAAAAATGACACATTTGTGTTATTGTGTTGAATATGTTCTTAAGAGGCTTGTGTTTTTATTTTATCCTTTACTGATGACAGTCTACCTGTGTGTGTCTGCAGTCTTGTGTGTACACCTCCAAAGGCTTGAGTGCCAGTGAATAAGCATGTGTCATTTGTCCATGGCTGTTTACACTCTCCTCCATTTTGTTACCTCCCATGACTACCCTGTGTTCATAGCATGGAGCTTGGTCCTTTCAGGACCTTGTGCACAACACATCCTGTAATACACAGATTTAATTTAATATATCAGCTCTGCTCTGTCTTGCTTTCTTTTGTTCTTTATTCATATTTGGCTTTTGTAGTGACGGGCTTTCAAAGAACAAAGATTGACCGGGCATGGCATTTTCATGCTTTGGCATACTGACTATTATATTATATTTTGCCACTGTTATATCATCTGGAACACAAATGATTCCAAAAACATTACTAGTGACCTCAGTTGACTAATAAAACAATTTCAGCAAAAAAAAAAAAATTGCATACAAAATTAATGCAAAAAATCAGTAGCATTTTTTATAAAACTAATAAAATGGCTGAGAAAGAAATAAGGAAAATAGCACTTTTCACAATAATCACAAATAATATAAAATATCTAGACTGATACTTAGAATTTGTAAAGAACTAAACACACACACACACACACACACACACACACACACACTATCTCACTCTTGGGCATATATCCCCAAATACTCCAGCATATAAAAGGGACACATGATGCACTATGTTCATTGCAGAATTATTTATAATAACCAGAAGCTAGAAACAACCTAGATATCCTTCAACAGAAGAATGGGTACAGAAGAGTTTGTATATTTACACAATGGAGTACTATTCAGCTACTAAAAATAATGACTTCATAAAATCTCCAATCAAATGTATGGAACTTGAAAATATTATCTTGAGTGAGGTAATCTAGTCACAACAGAACACACATGATATGCACTCACTGATGTGTGGATATTAGCCAAAAAGAAGCTCAAAATACTTAAAATACAAATCACAGACCATATGAAACTCAAGTAGAAAGAAGACCACAACAAAGTGTGTATGATACAGTGCTATTCTGAAGGCTGAAGAAAATAACCTTGGGAAGTAGAGGGATAGAAGAATTGGAGAGGGAGAGATGAGGTAGAGGGAAAAAGAGAGGTTTTTTTTATAGATACAGGAGGACATGGAGAAGAAATACAGATGTTGAGGATTTTCAAAGTAGGTGTGAAGCACTGGAGGAAGGGGATCTGGGGAGAGCCACTAGAAAGTTCCAGATGCCAGGGATCCAAGAGGTGCCCAGGGCACACAAGTGTGAACAATAGCTGAAATACCTAACAAAGTAGAAATAGAACCTTTAGAGACCATTTTCAGTGGATAGACATGGCTCCCATTTGAGGAATGTTACCACTCACCCACTTCAAATATATTAATACAGAATTCCTTCTGTAAGATGGAAATTCGGAGATAAAGAAACAACAAGAAACTGAAGAAATGCCAAACAGAGATAGTCCTACCTAGGGATACATCCAATTTGCAGACACCAAACCGAGACACTATTGCTGATACCAAGAAGAGGTTGTTGACAGTAGTTTGGTATAGCTGTCCCCTGAGACACTCTGCCAGAGCCTGTTCAGTACAGATGTGGATGCATGCAGCCAAATGGAGGAATAAGTGTGGGGACCCCAATGGAGGAGTTAGGGGAAAGACTGAAAGGAGTTAAGGGTTTGTAATACCATAGGAAGAACAACAATATCAACCAACCAGACCCCCCCCCAAAAGCTCCCTGGGACTAAACCACCAACCAAAGTGTACATATGAGGGGATGCATGGTTCTAGCTGGATATGTAGCAGAGGATGGCTTTATTAGGAAACACTGAGAGTGAAATGCCTTGGTCCTGTGGAGGCATGGTGGCCCAAGGTAGGGGAATGTTAATGTGCTGAGGAAGGAGTGGGTGGAAGAGTCAGTGAGTACTTTCGTAGAAGCAGGGGGAGGAAATCCAGAGTTTGCAGAGAGAAACTTGGAAGGGGCATAACATTTGAAGTGTAAATAAATAAATAACCAATACAAATGAAAAACACCACAGAAATTATAAAAAACACTCTGCTTTTCTCTTTCAATACTTCACACACACACACACACACACACACACACACACAAGCATACAAACACACAAACAGAGCCTTATGTATCATAAAATATACTAACCATAAATGAGATAAAGCATGAATGTATAATAGTTTCATTCAATTAGTTTAGTTCTAGATTGCATGGATGTTAAAGTGTTTAGAGTGCATGATATATTGATACCTTAGTGATTTGTCTTTATGAAACCTGGTATAATGAAATATGCCAATTAACATAAATGACATAACCAATAGCAACTATAAGAACTGTTAAAATTAATAGTTTTATATCTCTTAACAATTCAGTTATGTGAAGTATGTATTGTCATAAACTATATTAATAGATACAGACTAGTAAGAAATACAATAGATATAAATAACTAACCCAGTATTCAGTGTCCTATGAGATACATCTATCTATCTATCTATCTATCTATCTATCTATCTATCTATGGAATGAAACAGAAAAACTACACATATACACACAGAGGTCCTGGAAGTATAATTAGAATAAAATACAAATGATTGTTAATCTAAGAACTGTAAAAGTATAAAAACTTTACTTTTTTCTTAAATGAATTTATTAAAGTTTAAAAGTATGTAAAGATAAGTTTAGCTCACTGAGTGTGGTGGTCTCTTTAATGCCAGCACTTAAGAGGATTTTTATGCATTCTCAGCCAGCTAAGAGTTCATACTGAGATTTTGTCTTTAAAAAAATGTTTTTATCCAATCGAATTAATATGTAACGTTCAATGATTCTGATCATTGTATATGGTATCTAAAACTTAGTAAAAAACAAAACAATAGAACAAAGGACTAACACTATAATAAATAAAATTAAATAAGTAAAAAAATCGAAAGGTATGAGTAGAGCATTAAGTATTCATGGAAACAAAAATTAAAATATTTCACAGAAATCATATCATCATGTCTATCAATGCTTTAATCTATTTTGACTTGCCAGCTGTCATGGTCAGTTCCTTACCTGATGACATATTTCTCTCCCTCTCTACCTCCCCTCTCTCTCTCTCTTTATGATCTCTGTCTCAGAAACCAAGGCAAAACCTTAAGCTCCTCTGACCTCTTGGTCTTCTGTTGCCCAGGTTCTTTGTCTGTCTAGGCCCTGTCCTTTCTTTCTCTATCTATCTCCTAATCCCTCTATACTCTGTAAATTCTTACCTGTCACCAGAGCCCGGCAGGGTAAACTGTCAGTTTCTCCCTACCTGTAGCCGTGTCCCAGTCTGGTCGGTTAAGAGGGGCTTCTAACAGGATCCTTTCTCATTCTTCTGTGGTAAAGAGAATCTATAAAAGTTGCTGGCAATCATCCCAGGTGGGCTGGTGGAAAAATATTAAAGACTCTTCTTGTCCCATCAGACTGGCAGGGTTATCTGAAAAGGAAGGATGATTAATTTTCCAGTTTGGTCTGTGCTTGGAAGCCTGGCTTCCTTTTTCTCACCCATGGTGGTGGATCTTGGAACAGGTCCTGCCACACAGTAATGTATAGCTGTTGATCGGGATGTGACCCCAGTCCTTCCTGAAAAAAATAATAGCTTTAACTTCAAAAATAATAGTCAAGTCAAAAGTCTCTTTTGGCAGCCAGTCAACATCAAAAGTCAGTCACTCTGAAGCACACTCTTAAGTCACAGTCTGTCTCATTGTCGCAAGTAACACAAAACCCAGACGAAACAAACACACAAAGAGACTAACAGAGTTCCAACACCACTCCAGAAACTCAATCACGAGTGCCAGCCAGGAGAGATTCTGTGCACTCCCTGGCACCCAGATGGGAATCTCCCAGGCATCCCTGGGAATCCCTGTCCTCCTGGGACATCTCCCAGGGTGCAGCAGCCAGTAACCCACCAGCACGTCTGCCGATCACCCGTTTGTCTCCTCCCAGTACAGAAACGGCTACAAACTTCTTGGTACCTTCTCCAAAATTGACCTTATAATCAGCCACAAAACAAGCCTCAACTGATAAAGAAGATTGAAATAATCCCATGTAATCTATTGTATGACCACAAACAAAGGTATTCTTCAATAAAAACAAAAACAGAAAGCTCACATAAAGGTGGAAGCTGAACAACTCTCTACTCAGTGATAACTTGGTCAAGAAGAAATAAAAAAGAATTAAAGACTATTTAGAATTTAATGAAAACAAAGACACAATATACCCAAACTTATGGGAAATAATAAAAGCAATGCTAAGAGGAAAACTCATAGCTCAGAGTACCTCCATAAAGAAATTGGAGAGATCATATACTAACAGCATCCCAGCACATTTGAAAGCTCTAGGACAAAAAAAGAAGCAAATCCACCCAAGATGAGTAGACAGTAGGAAATATTGAAACTCAGGGTTAATATTGACAAAGAAGGAAATGAAGAGAACTATACAAAGAATCAACAAAACCAGGAACTGGTTGTCTGAGAAAATCAATAAGGTAGATAAACCCTTGGCCAGACTAATCAGAGGGCACAGAGACAGTGTCTAAATTAACAAAATCAGAAATGAAAGAGACATATAACAATGGAAAAATTAAGAAATTCAAAATATCGTAAGACCGTGATATAAATGTATACTCAACAACACTGGGAAATCTTGATGAAATGATGATTTTCTAGACAGATACCAGATACCAAAGTTAAATCAGAATCAGATAAACCATCTAAACAGTCTCATAACCTCTAAAGAAATAGAAGCATTTCATACTTTTAATCAATAAAATTAAAAGTATCGTAACCAAATAAAGTTCAGGACCAGATTGTTTTAGTGCTGAATTCTATCAGACTTTAAAAGAAGAGCTAATGCCAATATTCTTCAAACTATTCCCCTGTACAACCATGAAAGGACAGCATGGTGTCTGGTTGAGCACTGGCTAGAAATCTCCAGAGACCCCAGGTGATCCTAGGGAACTGCATGCATTTCCGGCACTTCCAGACTCCAGGATCCTGAAACAGACTCCTGACACAAGGCCATAGACCTCCATAAAGTGAGGTCCTCTAGTCACATAGGAAAATGCCCCCAACTCCTCCGCATGTATAGGTCATGACTAAAGGCCACAGAGCCTTAAGAAAGATCTCTATATTACTGAGATACCTAAACACCAGAGGGGCATAGTCAATTAAACATTTTTTCCCAGACCCTCCTTCTTACAAAAGGAATTTTAACCTCAGGCTTGCCCTGAAAATACTGGGGTACAGTTTTATCCATTTTCTGCCATGACAATAAGTATCTTAAGACTGTAGACTATCTTTCTCCTTTGGAGCCTGCTGAGGAAAACAGTGGAGAAGGTTTTCAACTACTGCACCACTATCTAATCTCTCACTGATGACCTATGTTCTCAGCCACAGAGACCCAGCAACCTAAGCAAGCAAACTGAGCTAGCTGTGACTCAACCAAAAAAGTAGCAGTGATGGAGACTCTCATCTCCATCGGATGCAGCCAGAGTCCATCCCTCCCCAGGTGTATGCCCCCACTTTGATCTGAGCCCTTCAGCAGCCTCCTAGTGGCCCCTGAGAGCCCAAAGGCCTGAAAATCAACTCTTTCTGGATGCCTTTTAGACCAGGGACCCCCAAACCAATAGCTCTGGCTCCCAATGAGACCTCAGATTGTGTTCCCCACCCATGAGCAAAGTTCTGTGGTTTCACACAGCCTTGTGTCCACTAGGCACCAGTGTGGAGTGAACACAGTCAAATTCCTGTGCCTTTTTCTCCATAGGATGCCCTAGCTGTGTGGCAAAACAGAGGTGGAGACCAGCCATCAACCTAACAGGACCCACACATACACTAAAACACAACATTCCCCAAAATTATAACAAAAGAAACAGAACCTAATTCTTTCTATGAAGCCATAATTGGCTGGTACCTAAACCACACAAAAACCTAACAAAGTAAGACAACCTCAACCAATTTCCCTTGTGAGTATTGAGGAAAAAATTCTAATGTAAAAAAAAAAATATTGATTCAAGAAAATTCTCACAAACTGAATCCAAGAACACATCAAAATGATCATTCACCATGTTCAAGTAGTCTTCATCCCAGGGATACAGCGATGGTTAAATATATAAAAATCCATCAATCTAATCCACTCTATAAACAAACTCAAAAAAACCCACTTGGTCATATCATTAGATGCTGAAAAAGCTTTTAATAAAATTCAACACTCCTTGATGGTAAAAGTCTTGGAAAGATCAGAAACTCAAAGATTAAACCTAAACATAATAAAAGCAACATACAACAAACCAATAGCCAGCATAAAACTAAATGAAGAGATCGTTAAACTAATCTTACTAATGTCAGAAACCAGAGAAGGCTGCCAACTCTCTTCATATCTATTCAATATACTACACAAATTACTAGCCAAAGCAATTAGATTTAAAAAAAGGATGGCAAAGGTATACAAATTGGAAAAGAAGAAGTCAAGATATCACTATTTTCAGATGATATGATTGTATGCCTAAGTGACCCTAAAATTCCATCAGAGACCTCATACAGCTAGCTGGTAAGCAACTTCAGCAATGTGGCTGGATATAAAGTTAATTCTAACAAGTCAGTAGCCTTCCTCTAATCAAAGAATAAATAACCTGAGAAAGAAATTAGAAAAACGATAACCTTCACAATAGCCACAAGTAATATAAAATATTTTATTCTGACTCTAATGAAGCAAGAGAAAGATCTGTATGACAAGAACTTAATCTCACTGAAGAAAGAAATTGAAGAAGACCTCAGAAGATGGAAAGATCTTTCATGCTCATAGATTGTGAGGATTAACATGATAAAAATGGCTAACTTTCCAAAAGCAATCTACGGATTCAATGCAATTATAATCAAAATTCAAACTCAATTCTTCATAGACATAGAAAGAGAAATTCTCAAATTCATCTGGAATAACAAAAATTCCAGGACAGTGAAAACAATTTTCAACAATAGGAGAATATCTGGAGGAATAACCATCTATGATCTCAGGGTGTACTACAAAACAGTAGTGATAAAAACTGCATGGAACTGGTATAGAGACATGTAGATCAGTGGAATAGGATGAAAGACCCAGAATTAAACCCACACACCTATGCTCACCTGATCTTGGGAAAAGAAGCCAAAATCATCTACTGGGGGAAAAAAGCAGCATATTTAACAAATGGGGCTGTCTCAAGTGGGTCAGCATGTAGGAGAATGCAAATTAATCCATTCTTAACTTGTATACAAAGTTCAAGTCCAAGTCCAAGTCAATCAAGGACCTCCACATAAAGCAAAATATATTGAATCTAATAGATGAGAAAGTAGGAAAGAGCCTCAAACATATCCACGCATACAAAAATTTACTAAAGAGAACACCAATGGGCGGGGGTCTGCATCAGGCCTCAGATCCGGGAGAGGGGCAGAAGGGGTGTGCTATTCCCCAGGGGTGGAGTTTGGGGGGTCTTCTGGAATCTGAGCACTCCCTGCACCCAGCTCTGGGCATAGGGCAGTGAGCGGGTTATCTTACCTACTGCTCTGTGTTCTGTGCACACTCTAGGGTCTCAAGTTTTCTTTCTGTTCTTTTTTTCTTTTCAGTTCCCTAGCTTCCTGCTCTTTCTGCTTTCTCTCTTCTTTTTCTTTCTTAGTCTCTCTGTTGTAGAACACCTTTTCAGCTACCTGCACCAGATCTCTCAAAGACTTGCCCTGTAATCTATCTAACTTCTGCAACTTTTTCTTAATATCACTGGCAGATTGCTCAATAAAGGCTATCATTACTATTGCTTTATGCTTATCAAACGTAGGGCCATAGGGCATGAACCAGCAAAACACCTCCATCAGCTATTCTAAGAAGGCTGAAGGGGATTTGGTAGGCCCTTGGACCGTTTCTCTTACCATAGCCAAATTAATGGGGTGCTGTGCAGCTTCCTGAAGACCTGCCATTAGAGTCTAGTGGCAGACCTTCAGGTGCTCCCTACCATCAGGCATGTTGAAGTCCCAATCAGGTCTGGTGAGCGGGAACTCTGTGTCTATCTCAATGGTGAGTTTAGAAGCAGTGGGGGAGGAGCCTGCCCTACCATGTAGCAGCTGTTCCACCACGTGGTGACTGAGTGTTCCAGCAGAGATACCCACTGTATTCTCTGTTGTTTCTTCTTCTTTTTCTTTTTCTTCTTCTTCTTCTTCTTCTTCTTCTTCTTCTTCTTCTTCTTCTT
>JANHMN010000019.1:50178429-50233051 GCA_030674055.1 Rhabdomys pumilio | reverse complement strand
TTCTTCTTCTTCTTCTTCTTCTTCTTCTTCTTCTTCTTCTTCTTCTTCTTCTTCTTCTTGCCAGTAAATCTTAAATGTAAAGAAGGAGAAGAAAGGCCAACTTTGAAGAAAAGCTTAGAGGAAGAAACATAAAGGCTTGATAGGAGAGTCAGAGTCAGAAGGAGTGAGATTTTGGGTTATGAGAGAAAGAGACATGTGGAGGTTGGCTTGGAGCCAGCAGCTCTTGGGAGCAGTTTCTCCAGGCTAAGCTTGGAGTTCTCAGCCAGGAGAAAGAAAACTGTCTCAACACGAAAAGAAAAATTTTCATCCAAGGGGAGAAATTATAGAACACAGAGGCAACAGTAGCAAGCAGAGTCCCAGACCCACTGCTTTAGGCAAGCTGGCTGGGCTGTAGCTGGCAGCAAATGACCAAGGAGGCAAAGGGAGAATGGAGCAAGCAGGGTGCTTCAGGCAAGCTGGCTTGGCTGTAGCTGGCCACAAATGACCAAGGAGGAGGGGAAGCAGCATATACTAGCAGGCAACACATGAAAGACTGACTCCTGGGGAGATATGCTACAACACAGTAGATTCAGTCCAAAATAACATCAGTCAAAGTCCAAGAACACAAAGAACAACAACCAACACAGAGACAGTTGGCCAAGAAAACAGAGAAAAACAACACAGACAGCTCTCCCCTGTCATGGGCACATAAACCAGGTTATACAGACAATCAAGACATAGAAAAAATGCCAGTGGAAGAATATAGTAACCAGAGGACGTGGTCAGCTTACGCTGGACCAGATCTAACAAATTCAGACGACTTGGAAAGCCTATGCTAGACCAAATCAAACAGATTTCTAACACCACTAGGAATGAACAACACACAGATGTCTGACACATGAGACTTCCACAAGAGAGCAACAGATGCTGCCCCAGGCATCTGTGGCTGTGAAACCACCTGCAGATGGGGAAGGGGTCATTTCTGACTCTATCTCCTAAACAGACTTTGGGGCATCCTCCAAAGTTTTGTGGCCTGCAACATGCAGGTACATCTACCCTCCCGTCTATTCCACTCCCACAAATTCCCTCCCAGAACTCATAACCTGACCTTATCCCAGGGTCCCTGAAACCTGTCCCTAACCCAGGGTTGCAAACTGCCCTCTGTAGCTTGCCCAGTTCTTGCCCCTGCTACGAGCACAGAAGCCAGGCTACACAGACAGTTGCCCCTGCCACAGCACACAGACAGTTGCCCCTGCCACAGGCACAGACACTCCACAGACACAAAAACAAAGAACAGACAGACAGACGATACACAGACCTGCTTGAGCGAGTGTGGACCTCCAATCCCTGGAGCCAAGGAGTTCTGGAAGAGTGTATCTCGGTGTGACCTCCAAAATGTTGGAATGTAACATCCAAAGCCAGAAGAAGCACTCCCCCAGAAACTCACACTTATGGGATTTGCAGCAATAACATGAGGTTTAATAATAATGGATTATTATTTAATAATAATAATCCAGTGCACTGGAGTTCTCTTACATGAAGGCAAGAAGAACCAACTCAATTCTTTTAATGTATATCAGTCGCATGAATATATTATAGAAGACAATTGGAATTTGTCTTATTTTATTTTGAAAGTAAGTCATGCTACTTTGTCTGGGCTGGCATTACAGACCTTAAGCTCACGCTGGCTTAGAACCTCATTTTCTCTTAACTCTTGCTTTCAAGTGCTCATATAATTGATGCAACTCCTTGGCTTTATGTAGTAGAGCTAACCCTGGTGGTAAGGACAAAGTTGAGGCAGCCATGAGGGCATGAGTATGGAAGACCTCGCACTACTACTGGTATACCATGAGTTGTCATGGGCAAGGGAGTGATTAAACCCTCAGCCCTTGTCACCTAAGGTATTTAGGATATCTGCTCCTGGTGTCCATGAATGGGAGAGTATTGGAGTCTGCCTATGCTCCTCACCTGCATCTTGACTTGGAAGCACAATAGAGATGGCCTTGGTCGTACAGGCATGGATGAGCCAGTTCTGAGGTCATGAAAGAGGGAGAGTTGGCTCTGTCCCTTGTCAGCTGCAACATTGGGTGAGCTAGTCAGAGCAGTGCACAAGAGTTCTCCCTGTTTGTATTGGTATAGGAAAGTTGGCAGATTGACCAACTCTGCTATACCCAGGCCCACCCTCAAATCTTTCAGTTAGTCTACACCATCTATGAAATGACATAGCACATGAAGGGGCTGGACCTATATATACAAAGCTGCAATATGTACCAGACACTGGACATCAACAGAATATCTGAGAGGAATCCCAGTGAGGATCCAATATTGACAATGTAGCAGAAACCAGAGGCTTCAAACCAGACCAATGATTCATGCAAAGACCATTTGCAAATAAAGATGTGTGAACAATAGGGCATAATGCTGTGACATACTACACCTTCCACAATGAGATTATTTTCTGAATGGGGGTGAAGAATGCAAGGTAGGGGGTTGATGCAAAGGTACAGGGAGATGAATGGGGTTGGATTGCATAATATACAATCCATAAAGAATCAGTAAAGCATTAAATGAAAACAAAATAAAAGGCTCTTAATTGTGGCTGAAGATATTTATCTTGTAGAGTTACAACAGTGGCAGCTTTGGTCCCCTCCATGTCCTTGACACAATTAGCTGAAAGTTTTCTTCACTGAAAAGAGAAGAATTCCCAATATTGAATTTTATGGTATATGTCACACATTTTTATGGTGGTAAATAACAATTTAATTTATAAAAGTTCCCCAATTTTTGCAGTATGCAATTACAATGTTTTAGATTTCACATTACAATTTTTAATTCGCATATTATGTTACATTCTTCCCTGTTCTTCTTTTTCCAACATTTTCCATGCCCTCTCACTATAACCTATCCCATGTACCACAACCATCCATCCCTGTCAAACTTATGACTACTTATGTATTCTTATCACTACATATATAAATGCATACATATATATATATGTATATATACATATATATATATGTATAATATATATATATATTATATATATATAATCTGTTGGTTGAATTCTTTAATATGTGTTGTATGTGAATAATTTCAGGGCTAAAAACTGCAGTGAATAAACAATTGATGGCTATTCTCTGAGAAGCTAATTTTCCTACTCTCAGTGTTCATTATTCTTGGTCTAGGGGTGGAACATATGATATTTCCACTTTCCTTCTCAGCATGTTCATTGATGTGATCACTGTTTAAGTCTTGCTTATTCAGCCATGTTGTTGAAATACCATGAATATAATTTCCCTGCCTTTTATAAAAAGCTACAATATTACTCTTCAAATATTTCTGACACCTCTTTCATAATGCCCACTGAATGTTAGGACCAGGGGCTATGTTATGGGTATGTTCATTGGAGCTGAGTTCCATAGGATCAATTGATCCTTGCATTATAGAGTGTGATGGATTTCTTTTATATTCTCAGTTATAAATTATCTTAGATAAAAAGTGAGAGGTACACTTATCTGTGGTATAAATATTTGCTTTAGAATGTATTAAGGAATTATTCTCAACTATTAAATGAGGTTAGTAGCTTCTCTTCTAAAATCATTGACATTGTTCAACATAGTGGTACTCATCTTTAATACCAGAACCTCAGATCAAAGGCAGGTAGCTCTCTGGTCTACAAACCAGCTTTCTGAACAGCCGGGGATACACAGTAAAAACCTGTCTTAAATGAAGTAAAATAAAATATAAGATAAATATCCATGAAATTATAGGCCCAAGTACTTTGCTTTATATCAGAAAAACCAGGCTGGCTCAATATATGTAAGTAAATAATGTTAGTAGATAATACACATGGATTTCTAGACCATAAAACTCATTTTAATGGATGCAAAAAAAATACCTTACAAAATCTAACATACATTTTAATAAAAGTCCTAAATAGCATAGAACAGGAGAGAACATGTCTCAATGTAATAAAGATTTTATAGGAAAAAATCAATAGCCAATATTATCTTAAATCGAGAAAACTTTAAAGACATCCCTATTTAGAGCCAGGAATGAGAGAGGTTGTCCACTATATCCACTGTTTTGTTTGTTTGCTTGCTTGCTTGCTTGCTTATCTGTTTGTTTAGCATAGTTACTGAAGTACTAGATAAAGCATTAGGATAAGAGGAAATTGAAGAGACACATACAGGAAAATAAGTCTTATTCTCCCTAGATAATATTATACATAAGATAACTCAAAATTCCATCAGAAAGGCTGTTGAAACAGCCTTTTAAGCAAAAAGAAAGGCTGTTTAAACAGCAATTTAAGCAAAGTTCCAGTATATAAAACAAAGTTACAAAGATCAGTAATCTTTCCAAACAACAAACATGGTGAGAAAGAGATTAAAGATATAATTCTATTTACAAAAGATTTAAAGGCTATAAAATATCTTAGAATAATCCTAAGAAGGTGAAAGACCTCTGCAGTGAAAACTAAATATATGAAGAGTTTGAGGAAGGTATTTGAAAGTGGTTAGATCTCCCATGATCATGGATTGGTCAGAGGGTGCCAGGGATAGAGGCAACAAGCAGGATATAAAGTGAGTAAATAACAAATAAAATAATATAAAATAAAATAAAACAAGCACAAAAATAATAATGTAAAAAGACACCATACCATCCTGAGGTACGGAAAAAAAATGTCCTTTGATTGCAAAATGTTCTCTCCCCTGCCTTGTTTCCACCTGGGAATGAAGTGGTTTGGGCAGTAATGTTTTGAGTAGATGGCAATACAATCTAATTTTTATGCTTCAAATGATTAATATTGAGAGGTACCCTTGGTATCGCCTGACCCTGGCATTTCAAACACTTCAAGTCTCTGTGATATTAGGTACTTCCTCTCAAACTGAGACCAGACAAGGCAGACCAGCTAGAAGTACATAGCCCACATAAAAGAAAAAGCTTCTAGGATAAGCCACTCTCCAGTTGTTCAGGACCCACAAGAATACCACATCGCATACTGACTACATATATTCTGGAGGCCTAGGTTCAGACTGTTTATCTTCCTTTGTTGGTGGTCAGACTCTGAGAGACTCTAAGGTCCAGATTAGTTGACTCTATTGATCTTCTTGTGGAATTCCTATCCTCTTCAGTGTTAGCCACAGGTACTTCTATTATTCCATATGATTTCCCAAGCTCCATCCACTGTTTGGCAATGAGTGTCTATATCTGTCTGAGTCAGATGCTGAACTGAGGCTTAAATGACAACATCCTGACTGCAAACATAACAAAACCTAATTTTTAGTGTTTTTGATTAGTGTTTTTCCATGGGATTAGTCTCAAGTTGGGCCAGTTTTTGGTATTCAAGTCGTTCAGCCTCTGTTCCATCTCATGTGCCTGAGAATGACAAATAAAAAAAGCAAAAAATAATCTTCCTTTTACTTTACCCTTTTTTTGAATTTCCTAGGATGTTGATATTGGGGACAACAATTATTCAGGCAAGGCTTTCTATTCAGATATTCTAATTTATTTTAAGTAATGACTAAAACCAACAATAATAAAAGGTCAATCATTTATTCCAGGTATGGTTTTAGCACCAGTTAGACAATAATATAGATACCTGTTTCACACACACCTGTGATGAAGAGCAGAGACCCAAAGTTCAAGTGATTGAGTTGTTAGAGAATAGGTGAAGGAGTAGAAAAAGAGCAAGACATAATAGAGAATTGAAGAGTGACATACACAGGTATTAAAATCTGTCTGGGATTCTCACTGTATGAAGAAATTCTTTGACTCAAGGAAGAAAGGGAGGGAGGGAGGTGGAAGGATGGAGGAGGGAGGGAGGAAGGGAGGGAGAGAGAGAGAGAGAGAGAATTAAAAAAGAAAGTCTGAGAAGCTAATGACAACATCAGAAATTAGAGCCAGAAATAATGGGAATGAAAATATATTAGAAGTGACTGAAATATGTTTGTGACTGTACATATTATAAATATGCTCATTTTAATTATTCGTAAGTTGAAAGCATCACATTAGGCCTTAACTTTTTGTATAATCATGGACAAATGAAAACCTAGGATCTTTTTCTGATTTATTTACTGAATTTATGTTGTCGTAGTATAGGCCCATAATGCAGGGAAGCAGGGAGTGATATAAATAATTAAGTTCTATGAGCCAGCTCTCCATGAAGGAATAACAAAACCAAGCCAGGTTCCCATGAATCACTAATAAAATTTAATTCAAACTTTTCTACAATGAAGAATTAATTGTTACTGCATAGGAGATTAATATGAAGTCACTGGAATCAAAGGGATAAAACAGGAAACTCTGTAGGAAAACAAAAATAAGAATAAGCCCTGGTACTGAAGGCCTTTGAAGAACAGAATCACAGTCCCCAGTGGGTTCTTCTGTTATTCTAGGGTGAAAAACATTTTACATTCCCAACCATAGGGAAAATAGTCAGAGTAAAACATGATATCAAGAGTACACTAAGCTGTAGCCTCAGGTATCACACTCACAAAAAGATGATATGGCAGTAAATTTGATCTTGTTTTTCAGTTGACACTGAGACAGTAATGAGTGTCATTGACAATGGAAACACAGCCATTTCCAAGAATGTTTTCCTCTAGGACCATTTTTGACAACCTCCTTCAGGTCTCTGAACAATTTGACTGCTTCCTAGGATCTTTGAACTATGCATGTTGAAAGTATTCTTAGGTCAGGTTTACATTAACATTCCTGAATGATTCTAGGTAATAAAAGACAAGCCTTGTGACTAATGACTTTACTGAAATTCTAGACAATCTTCTAAAATAAATATTATCTTCTTCATGAATATGTTTGTGCTGGATAGTTTTTTCTTAACTTGACATATCCTAAAGTTACTTAAAAAGAAAGAACCTCCATTGAGAAAATGCCTTCATAAGATGAAGTTGTGGGCAGGCCTGCAGCATTCTAAATTAATGATAAATGGGGGAAAACCCAGTCCATTGTGGATGGGGCCACCTGTGGGCTGGTGGTTGTGGGTTGTATAGAAAAGCAGGCTGAGCGACATATGGGAAACAAGCCAACACAAAGCAGCACCCATGTATGAACTCTGTATAAACTCATGCTTCCAGGTTCCTGTCCAGCCTGAGTTCCTATTCTGACTTCCTTTAATCATGAACAATGATATGGAAATGTAACCCAAATAAACCCTTTCCTCCCCAACTTGCTTTGGTCATGATGTTTTATCACAGCACTAATAACACAAGGTAACACCACATTTAAAATTAAAGAGAGAGAGGAACAGAGATGGAGGTACATATACAAGAACATAAAATAAAACTTAAAAGTTGATGTATAAATGGCCAACAAATATTTTAAAAATGTTCCTACCCATTATCCATAAGAAAACTGCAAAATTAAAAATACATTGAGAACCTGTCTCACTCAAATTGAGAATGGTAATCTCTAGAATAATAAATAATAACACATGTTAGTAAGAACATGGACAACAGGGAACCCTTACACACTACCAGTGTGTATCAAAATAATCCAACCACCATGGAAATCAGTATGGTGGTCAAACAACAAACAAACAAAAACAAAAAACAAAGTAAAAGAAAGAAAACCTAAACAAGAGAGTATACCAAAAGGCCAAGTTATACTATGTCTTGTTTTTTGATTTTTTTTTAAACCCAAAGGCTTTAAGTCAATACACCATGAGGTTATAAACACAAAGTTGCTATTGCACTGTTCACAACAGATGTCTTGGAACCAACCTATTTTTCAAACAACAATAACATAAAAACAAAGATTTTTTTTCAGCTATAAAAAAATAAAGTCATGCCACTAGCAGGAAAAAGTTAATAACATAGTAAACTAAGTCAATGTCAGAAAGACAAATATTATGTTTTCATGTGTGGATCCAGACATCATATTTGTATAACATGTAAGTATTGTTGACATGAAAGTAGAAATGAAACTGTCTACAGCCCCTTGCCCGGATCCTGGTGACTAGAGCAGACAGACAGCCGATCTGCTCCCCTGGAAACTATGTCCAGAGGCATCCTAGAGAGGCCACGACCCACAGAGCTGCAGGTAGGAGCACTCACACGCTGCCTTATGCCCCAGAGGCACAACTGGCAGTAGGAAGTCCCCAGAGCACAGCTGGCATCCAGACCCCACCCCTGCAGAATACCACTCCCCTTCCACCACTCGCCTGAATCCTGATGACTGGAGCAGACACCCAGCTGATCTGCTCCCCTGTGGAAACTGCATCTGGAAGCAACCTAGAGAGGCAATTGACCTCAGAGCAGGGGACACCATATTCTGAGAAATCCTAGAGGAGCGACTACATTCAAAGCAGCAAACACCTAGCTGGTCTACTACCATGGAGACACCATATCCTGAGATATCCTAAAGGAGCCACTGTACCCAGAATTGTACCGGATCACAGAGATATCTGGGCCCCCGAGGAGTTCTGACACAGCCAAGATAACTGGAAAGTCAGGCTCCAGTCAGAAACAGTGAGTGCAGGTAACACTAGAGCTAACCAAATGGTGAAAGGCATTCGTAGGAATGTAAACAACAGAAATCAAAGTTACTTGGCATCACCAGAACCCAGTTCTTCCACCATAGCAAGTCCTGAACACCACATCAAACCAGAAAAACAGAATTCAGAATTAAAATCACTTCTCATGTTGATGATAGAGGACTTTAAAAAGGACATAAACAACACTCTCAAAAATTTGAGAAGAACACAGTTAAACAGGTAAAAGTCCTTAAAGAAATGCAAGAAAACACAACCAAACAGGTACAGGAATTACACAAAACCATCCAGGATCTAAAAATGGAAGTAGAAACAATAAAGAAATCTCAAAGGTAGACTACCCTGGAGATAGAAAACTTATGTTTTCTTATGAAAAAGATCAGGAGTCATAGATGGAAGCATCACCAACAGAATACAAGAGATAGAAGAGAGAATCTTATGTGCAGAAGATACCATGAAAAACATAGACACAATGGTCAAAGAAAATACAAAATGCAAAAAGCTCCTAACACAAAACATCCAGAAAATCCAGGACACAATGAGAAGACCAAACCTAAGGATAATAGGTATAGATGAGCATGAAGACTCCCAAATTAAAGGGCCAGTAAATATCTTTAACAACATTATAGAGGAAAGCTTCCCTAACCTAAAGAAGGAGATGTCCTTAAATATACAAGAAGCCTAGAGAACCCCAAATAGACTAGACCAAAAAAGAAATACCTCCTGTCACATAATAATCAAAACATCAAACATACAAAACAAAGAGAAGATACTAAAAGCAGTAAGGGAAAAAGTCAAAGTAACATATAAAGGCAGACCTATAAGAATTACACCAGACTTCTCACAAGAGACTATAAAAACCAGAAGATACTTGACTGATATTATACAGACCCTAAGAGATCACAAATGCCAACCCAGACTACTATACCCAGCAAAACTCTCAATCACTATTGGTGGAGAAACCAAGATATTCCATGACAAAACCAAATTTACACAATATCTTCCCACAAATCCAGCACTTCAAAGAATAATGGATGGAAAATTCCAACACAAGGAGGGAAACTACAACCAAGAAAAAGCAAGAAGGTAGTCTTCCAACAACCCCAAAAGAAGATAGTTACACAAACATAATCCCACCTCTAATAACAAAAATAACATGAAGCAACAATCATTTTTCCTTAATATCTCTTAATATGATTGGACTCAATTCTCCAATAAAAAGACATAGACTATCAGATTGGATATATAAACAGGACCCAGAATTTTGCTGCATGCAGGAAACGCACCTCTGTGACAAAGAGGTACTACCTCAAAGTAAAAGGATAGAAAACAATATTCCAAGCAAATGGTCACAAGAAACAAGTCGGAGAAGCCATTCTAATATCAAATAAAATTGATTTTTAACCAAAAGTAATCAAAAAAAGATGAGGAAGGACACCACATACTCATCAAAAAAACTGTACAAAGAAGAACTCTCAATTCTGAACATCTATGCGCCAAATGAAATGGCACCCACATACAGAAAAGAAGCTTTACTAAAGCTTAAAGCATACATTGCATCTCACACAATAATAGTGGGAGATTTCAACACCCCACTCTCAGAAATGGAAAGATCATGAAAACAAAAACTAAACCAAGACACAATGAAACTAACAGAAGTTATGAACCAAATGAATTTAACTAATACCTATAGAACATTTCATCCTAAAACAAAAGAATATACCTTTTGCTCAGCACCTCATGGTACCTTCTCCAAAATAGACCATATAATTGGTCACAAAACAGGCCTCAACAGCTACAAAAAGTTTGAAATAATCCATTTTACCCTATCAGACCACCATGGACTAAGGCTAGTCTTTAATAACAACAAAAACAATGTAAAGCCCACACATACATGGAAACTGAACAACGCTTTACTCAATGATGACTTGGTCAAGGAAGAAGTAAAGAAAGAAATTAAAGACTTTTTACAATTTAGTAAAAAGGAAAATAAATCATACCAAAACTTGTGGGACTCCATGAAACCAGTACTAAGAGGAAAACTCATAGCTCTAAGTGCTTACAGAAAAAAAAAAAAAACTGGAGAGAGCATACACTAACAACTTGACAGCACACCTTAAAGTCTTAGAACAAAAAGAAGCTAATATACCAAAGAGGAGTAGATGGCAGGAATTAATCAAACCCAGGGCTGAAATAAATCAAATAGAAACAGAAAGAACTATACAAATATCGACAAAACCAAGAGCTGGTTCTTTGAGAAAATCAACAAGATAGATAAACCCTTAGCCAGACTAATCAAAGGGCACAGAGACAGTATTCAAATTAATAAAATAAGAATTGAAAGGGGAGACATAACAACTGAAACTGAGGGAATTGAAAAAAATCATCAGATCCTACTACAAAGGCCTATATTCAATAAAATTGGAAAATCTGGATGAAATGGACAATTTTCTAGACAGATACCAGGAAATAAAGTTAAACAAGGAGTAGATAAAACATCTAAACAGTCCCATAATTCCTTAAAAAAAAAAATAGAAGCAGTTATTAAAAGTCTCCCCACTAAAAAAAAAAGTCTGGACCAGTCAGTTTTAGTGAAGAATTTATCAGACCTTCAAGAAAGACCTAAAAACAATTCTCTTCAAATTATTCCACAGAAATGAAACAGAAGGAACACTACCCAGTTCGTTCTATGAAGCTACAATTACACTTATACCTAAACCTCACAAAGACCCAACAAAGAAAGAGAACTACAGACCAATCTCACTTACGAATATTGATGCAAAAATTCTCAATAAAATTCTCGCAGACCAAATCCAAGAATACATCAAAACAATCATCCATCATGATCAGGTAGGCTTTATCCCAGGAATGCAGGGATGGTTCAATATTCAGAAATTCATCAATGTAATCCACTACATAAATAAAGTCAAAGAAATGAACCGCATGATATTCTCACTAGATGCTGAGAAACCATTTGACAAAATTCAACATCTCTTCATGTTAAAAGTCTTAGAAATATCAGAAATTCAAGGCACAAACCTATACAAAGTAAAAGCAATATACAGCAAGCCAGTAGCCAACATCAAACTAAATGGAGAGAACCTTGAAGCAATCCCACTAAGATCAGGGACTAGACAAGGCTGTCCACTCTCACCCTATCTACTTAATATAGTACTGGAAGTCCTAGCCATAGCAATTAGACAACAAAAGGAAGTCAAAGGGATACAAATAGAAAAAGAAGAAGTCAAAATTTCACTGTTTGAAGATGATATGATAGTATACTTAAGTGACCCTAAAACTTAAACCAGAGAACTTCTAAACCTGATAAACAACTTCAGCAAAGTGGCTGGATATAAAATCAACTCAAACAAATCAGTAGCCTTCCTATACTCAAAAGATAAACAGGCTGAAAAAGAAATTAAGGAAATGACACCCTTAACAATAGTCACAAATAATATAAAATATCTTGGAGTGAATCTAATCAAGCGAGTGAAAGATCTGTATGACAAGAACTTCAAGTCTATGAAGAGAGAAATAAAAGAGGATCTCAGAAGATGGAAAGTTCTCCCATGCTCCTGGATTGGCAGGATTAATATAGTAAAGATGGTCATCTTGCCAAAAGCAATCTACAGATTCAATACAACCCCCATCAAAATTCCAAATCAATTCTTCATAGAGACAGAAAGAGCAATTCGCAAATTCATTTGGAATAACAAAAAACCCAGAACAGTGAGAACCATTCTCAACAATAAAAGAACTTCTGGGGGAATTACCATCCCTGACCTCAAACTGTACTACAGAGCAGTAGTGATAAAAATTGCATGGTATTGGTACAGAGACAGGCAGGAAGATCAATGGAATAGAATTGAAGATCCAGAAATGAACCCACACATCTATGGTCAACTGATCTTTGACAAAGAAACTAAAAACTTCCAGTGGAAAAAGGACAGCATTTTCAACAAATGGTGCTGGCTCAACTGGAGGTCAGCATGTAGAAGAATGCAAATCAATCCATTCTTATCCCCTTGTACAAAGCTTACGTCCAAGTGGATAAAGGACCTTCACATAAAACCAGATACACTGAAACTAATAGAAGAGAAGGTGAGGAAGACCCTTGAACACTTAGGCACAGGGGAAAAGTTCCCGAATATAACACAATACCTTATGCTCTAAGATCAAGACTTGACAAATGGGATCTCTTAAAATTGCAAAGATTCTGTAAGGCAAAAGACACTGTCAATAAGACAAAACAGCAGCCAAGGGATTAGGAAAAAATCATTACCAATCCTACATCTGACAGAGGGCTAATATCCAATATATATAAAGAACTCAAGAAATTAGACTCCAGACAACCAAATAACCCTATTTAAAAAATGGGGTACAGAGCTAAACAAAGAATTCTCAACTGAGGAAACTTGAATGGCCAAGAAGCACCTTAAGAAATGCTCAACATCCTTAGTCATCAGGGAAATGCAAATCAAAACAACCCTGAGATACCATCTCACACCAGTCAGAATGGCTAAGATCAAAACTCAGGTGATGGTAGATGCTGGCAAGGATGTGGAGAAAGAGGAACACACCTCCATTGTTGATGGGAATGCAAGCTGGTACAACCACTCTGGAAAACAGTCTGGCGGTTCCTCAGAAAATTGGACATAGCACTACCTGAGGACCCAGCTTTACCACTCCTGGGCATATACCCAGAGGATGCTCCAACATATAACAAGGACATATGCTCCACTATGTTGATAGAAGCCTTATTTATAATAGCCAGAAGCTGAAAAGAACCCAGATGTCCTTCAATAGAGGAATGGGAACAGAAAATGTGGTACATTTATACAATTGAATTATTACTAATCTATTAAAAACAATGAATTTGAGAAATTCTTTGGTAAATGGATGGAACTAGAAAATATCATCCTGAGTAAGGTAACCCAATCACAAAAGAACACACATGGGTATTTATTCACTGATATGCGGATATTAGCCCAAAAGCTTGCAATAGCCAAGATTCAACTAACTGACCACATGAAGCTCATAAAGAAGGAAGATCAAGTATGAATGCCTTCTTGGAAGGAGTGACAGAATGCTCAAGGGAGCAAATAAGGCAACAAAGTGTGGGACAGAAAGTCAAGGAGGGGCTGTTGGGAGACCACTCTACTTTAATATCCATCCCATGTGCAGTCACCAAAGATCGACACCGATATGGATGTCAGGAAGTGCATGCTGACAGGAGCCTAATGTAGCTCCTCGAAAATCTGCAAGAATCTGACATATCCAGAGGCTGATGCCCCCAGTTACCCATTGATCTGAACAAGGGTTCCCAATGGAGAAGATAGAGGACTGAAGGAGCTGAAAGGGTTGGTGGTCCCAAGAGAAGAGCAACAGTGCCAACCAACCAGAGCTCCTCAGGGTCTAAACCACCAGCCTGGGAGCACAATGGGAGGCACCCATGACTTCAGCTGTATACTTAGGGGAGGATGGCCTTATCTGGCATGGGTGGGAGAGGAGATCCCTGGTCCCATGAAGGCTGAACACCAATCTGGGAAGAATTCGAGGGTGGGGAGGGAGGGTTGGGGGTAGGTGGGGGCACACCCTTGTGGAGGCAGGAGGGGGGATGGGATAGGGGGTTCCTGGCTGGTGGGGGGAATGGGGTGAAGGGATAAAATCTGAAATGTATTTTAAAGAAAAAAAGAAAACAAATGTGTGTGCCCTTGCATTTGGGGAATAGATGTTCAGAATTGAGAGTTCATTTGGTATATTTTTCTTTTAATAACTATGAAGTGTTCTTTCTTATTTTTTTAATAACTTTTAGTTGAAAGGCAATTTTGTTTAATACTAGAATGGCTACTCTACCTGTATCTTGAGTCCATTTTCTTAGCAAAAAAAAATTCCAATTGTTTACTCTGAAGTAGTGTCTGCCTTTGTCACTGGGGTAAGTTTCCTGTATGGAACATAATGCTGGGTCCTGTTTATGTATCCAGTCTGTTAGTCTCTATCATTTTATTGGGAAATTGAGTCCATTGATGTCAAGAGATATTAAGGAAAAGGTATTGTTGCTTCCTGTTACTTTTGTTGTTATAGGTGAAATTATTTTTGTGTGATTCTCTCCTTTTGGGTTTGTTGTGAGACCATTAGTTTCTTGCTATTTCTTGGGTGTAGTTTCTTTCCTTGTGTTGGAGTTCTTTTTCTATTATCCTCTATAGGACTGGATTGGTAGAAAAATATTCTTAAATTTGGTTTGTACTGGAATATTTTGGTTTATCACTCCACGGTAATTGAGAGTTTTGCAGGATATAGTAACCTGGGTTGGCATTTTTTTTTTCTCTTAGGGTCTATATTACATCTTCCCAAGATTTTCTGACTTTTACAGTCTCTGTTGACAAGTCTAGTGTAATTCTGTTGAGTCTCCCTTTATATGTTACTTGACCTTATTCCCTTACCACTGTCAATATTTTTTGTGGCTTTGTGTATTTTGGTATTTTGATTATCATGTGACCAGAGGAATTTCTTTTCTGGTCCAATCTATTTGGAGTTCTGTAGACTTCTTGTATGTTTATGGGCATCTCTTTCTTTAGGTTAGGTAAGTTTTCTTCTATAATTTTGTTCAAGATGTTTACTGGCTCTTTAAGTTGAAAATCCTCACTCTCTTCTATACCTATTATTCTTAGGTTTGGCCTTTTAATTTGGCCTAAATTTTCTGGATGTTTTAGCTTAGGAGCTTTTGCATTTTGCATTTTGCATTTTGCATTTTGTTAACTGTTGTGTCAATGTATTCTGTGATATCATCTACACCTGAGATTCTCTCTTCTATCTCTTGTTTTCTGTTTGTGATGCGTACACCTATGTCTCCTGGTCTCTTTCCTAGGATTTCTATCTCCAAGGTTGTCTTCCTTTGTGATTTATTGTTTTTATTTTTAGTTTTAGATCCTAGATGGCTTTGTTCAATTTCTTTATCTGTTTAATTATGTTTTCTGGTATTTCTTATCGTGATTCATGTGTTTCCTCTTTGAGGACTTCTATGCATTTACCTGTGTTCTCCTGTATTTCTTTTTTTTAATTTTTATTGAATATTTTATTTACATTTCAGATGTAATTCCCTTTTCCCCCCACCCAGGAACCCCTATCCCATCACCCCTCCTCATGCTTCTATGAAGATATGCCCCAACCCACCCTCCCACTCTCACCTTCCCAACCACAATTTCCCTCACACTGGGGCATCTAGACTTCACTGGACCAAGGACTTCCTCACCACCTATGCCTGACACTGTCATCCTCCCCTACATATACAGCTGTAGCCATGGGCCTCTCCCAATGTGCTCCCAGGCTGGTGGTTTAGACCCTGGGAGCTCTGGTTTGTTGGTATTGTTGCTCTTCTCTTGGGGCCCCAAACCTTTTCAGTTCCTTCAGTCTTCTCTCTCTCTCCTCCATTGGGACCCCCATGATCAGCTCAATGTTTAGCTGTGAGCTAACACCTTTGTATATTTCAGGCTCTGTCAGAACTCTAAGGAGAAAGCTATATCAGGCTTCTGTCAGAAGGCACTTCCTGGCACCTACATCCTCTACCTTTGGTGAATGCACAAGGGATGGATACCCAAGTAGAGCAGTCTCTGGATGGCCCCTCCTTCAGTTTCTGTCCCTTGCTTTGTCTCCATATTTGCTACCATGAGTATTTTGTCACCCCTTCTAAAAAGGGCCAAAGCACCCACACGTTGGTCCTCCTGTATGAGCTTCATATGGTCTGTGAATTGTATCTTGGATAGTGTGAGTTTTTGGGCTAATATCCAATTGTCACTGAGTACATACCATGTGTGTTCTTTTCTGATTGGGTTACCTCACTCAGGATGATATTTTCTAGTTCCATCCATTTACCAAAGAATTTCTCAAATTCATTGTTTTTAATAGATTAGTAATAATTCAATTGTATAAATGTACCACATTTTCTGTTCCCATTCCTCTATTGAAGGACATCTGGGTTCTTTTGAGCTTTTGGCTATTATAAATAAAGCTTCTATGAACATAGTGGAGTATGTGTTTTTGATATATGTTGGACCATCTTCTGGGTATATGCTCAGGAGTGGTATAGCTGGGTCTTCAGGTAATGCTATGTCCAATTTTCTGAGGAACTGCCAGACAGATTTCCATAGTTGTACCAGCCTGCAATCCCACCAACAGTAGAGGAGTGTTCCCCTTTCTGCACATCCTCACCAGCATCTGCTATCACTTGAGTTTTTGATCTTGGCCATTCTGAATGGTGTGAGGTGGAATCACAGGGTTGTTTTGATTTGCATTTCCCTGATGACTAAGAATATTGAACAATTTTTAGATGTTTCTTGGCCATTCAAGTTTCCTCAGTTGAGAATTCTTTGTTTATTTCTGTACCCCACTTTTACATAGGGTTATTTTTTTGTCTAGAGTCTAATTTCTTGAGTTCTTTGTATGTATTGGATATTAGCCCTCTATCAGATGTAGGATTAGTAAAGATCTTTTCCCAGTCTGTTGGTTGCTGTTTTGTCCTATTGACAATGTCCTTTGCCTTACAGAAGTTTTGAGATTTTATGAGGTCCCATTTGTAAATTCTTGATTTTAGAACATCAGCCATTGGTGTTCTGTTCAGGAACTTTTCCCATGTGCCTAGGTATTCTAGAGTCTTCCCCGCCTTCTCTTCTATTAGTCTCAGTGTATCTGGTTTTATGTGAAGGTACTTTATCCACTTGGACTTAAGTTTTGTACAAGGGGATAAAAATGGATTGATTTGCATTCTTCTACATGCTGACCTCCAGTTGAGCCAGCACCATTTGTTGAAAATGCTGTCCTTTTTCCACTGAATGGTTTTAGCTCCTTTGTCAAAGATCAAGTGACCATAGATGTGTGGGTTCATTTCTGGATCCTCAATTCTATTCCATTGATCTTCCTGCCTGTCTCTGTACCAATACCATGCAATTTTTATCACTACTGCTCTGTAGTACAGTTTGAGGTCAGGGATGATGATTCCCCTAGAAGTTCTTTTATTGTTGAGAATGGTTCGCTATCCTGGGTTTTTTTGTTATTCCAAATGAATTTGCAAATTGCTCTTTCTGTCTCTATGAAGAGTTGATTTGGAATTTTGATGGGGGTTGTATTGAATCTGTAGATTGTTTTTGGCAAGATGGACATTTTTACTATATTAATCCTGCCAATCCACAAGCATGGGAGATCTTTCCATATTCTGAGATCTTCTTCTGTTTCTTTCTTCAGAGACTTAAAGTTCTTGTCATACAGATCTTTCACTTGCTTGGTTAGATTCACACCAAGGTATTTTATATTATTTCTTACTATTGTGAAGGCTGTCATTTCTCTAATTTCTTTCTCAGCCTGTTTTTTCTTTGAGTAGAGGAAGGCTACTGATTTGTTTGAGTTGATTTTATATCCAGCCACTTTGCTGAAGTTTTTATTTAGGTTTAGGAGTTCTCTAGTTGAAGTTTTGGGGTCACTTAAGTATACTGTCATATCATTTTCAAATAGTGAAATTTTGGCTTCTTTCTTTTCTATTTTTATCCTTTTGACTTTCTTTGGTTTTGTACTTGCTCTGGCTAGAACTTCCAGTACTATATTGAATAGGTAGGAAGAAAGTTAGCAGCCTTGTCTTAGATCTGATTTTAGTGGGAATGCTTCAAGTTTCTCTCCACTTAGTTTGATGTTCACTATTGGCTTGTTGTATATTGCTTGTACTACATTTAGGTACGGTCCTTGAATTCCTGATATTTCCAAGACTTTTAACATGAAGGGATGTTGAATTTTGTCAAATGCTTTCTCAGCATCTAGTGAGATGATCAAGTGGGTTTTTTTTGAGTTTGCTTATATAGTGAATTATGTTGATGGATTTTTGAATATTGAACCATACCTGCATTCCTGGGATAAAGCCTACTTGATCATGATGAATTATTGTTTCAATATGTTCTTTGATTCAGTTTGTGAGAATTTTATTGAGTATTTTTGCATCAATATTCATAAGTGAGATTGGTCTGAAGTTCTCTTTCTTTGTTGGGTCTTTGTGAGGTTTAGGTATGAGCATGATTGTAGCTTCATAGAATAAATTGGGGAGTATTCCTTCTGTTTCTATTTTGTGGAATAGTTTGAAGAGAATGGATATTAGGTTTTCCTTGAAGATCTGATAGAATTCTGCATTAAAAGGATCTGGTCTAGGCTTTTTTTGGGTGGGGAAACTTTTAATGACTGCTGTTATTTCTTTAGAAGTTATAGAACTGTTTAGAAGGTTTATCTGCTCCTGATTTAACTTTGGTACCTAGTATCTGTCTGGAAAGTTGCCCATTTCCTCCAGACTTCCCAGTTTTGCTGAGTATAGGCTTTTGTACTAGGATCTGATGATATTTTTTAATTTCCTCAGTTTTTGTTGTTATGTCTCCATTTTCAGTTCTAATTTTATTAATGTGGATACTGTCTCTGTGCCCTCTGGTTAGTTGGGCTGGTGGTTTATCTATCTTGTTAATTTTTCTCAAAGAAACAGCTCCTGGTTTTATTGATTCTTTGTATAGTTCTTTTTGTTTCTACTTGGTTGGTTTCAGGCCAGAATTTGATTATTTTTTGTCATCTATTCCTCATCGGTGTATTTGCCTCTCTTTCTTCTAGAGCTTTCAGGTGTGCTGTCAAGTTGCTAATATGCTCTCTCCAGCTTCTTTTTGTAGGCACTTGGAGCTATTAGTTTTCCCTTTAGCACTGTTTTCATAGAGTCCTATAAGTTTTGGTATGATATGTCTTCATTTTCATTAAATTGTAAAAAGTCTTTAATTTTTTTCTTTGTTTCTTCCTTGACCAAATCATCACTGAGTAGAGTATTGTTCAGTTTCCACATGTATATGGGCTTTGCATTGTTTTTGTCATTATTGAAGACCAGTCTTAGTCAGTGGTGATCTTATAGGATGCAAGAGATTATTTCAATCTTTGTGTATCTGTTGAGGCCTGTTTTGTGACCAATTATGTGGTCTATTTTGGAGAAGGTGCCAATAGGTGCTGAGAAAAGGGTATATTCTTTGGTTTTAGGATGAAATGTTCTATAGATATCTGTTAAATCCATTTGGTTCATAACTTCTGTTAATTTCATTGTGTCTCTGTTTAGTTTCTGTTTCCATGATCTGTCCATTGCTGAGAGTGGGGTGTTGAAATCCCCTACTATTATTGTGTGAGGTGAAGTGTGTGCTTTGAGCTTTAGTAGCTTTTTTTTTTTTAATGTATGTGTATGCCCTTGCATTTGGAGCATAGATGTTCATAATTGAGAGTTCATCTTGGTAGATTTTTCCTTTGATAAGTATGAAGTGTCCTTCCTTATCTTTTTTGATTACTTTTGGTTGAAAATTAATTTGATTTGACATAAAAAAGGCTATTCCAGTTTGTTTCTTGGGACCATTTGCTTGGAAAATTGTTTTCCATCCTTTAAGTCTGAGGTAGTGTCTGTCTTTGTCACTGAGATGCATTTCCTATATGCAGTAAAATTCTGGGTACTGTTTATATATCAAGTTTGATTGTCTAGGTCTTTTTATTGGGGAATTGAGTCCATTGATGTTAAGAGATATTAAGGAAAATAGTTGTTGCTTTCTGTTATTTTTGTTATTAGAATAAGATTGTGTTTGTGTGGCTATCTTCTTTTAGGGTTGTTGGGAGATTACTTTCCTGCTTTTTCTTGGTTGTAGTTTCCCTCCTTGTGTTGGAGTTTTCCATCTATGATCCTTTGAAGTGCTGGATTTGTGGGAAGATATTGTTTAAATTTGGTTTTGTCATGGAATATATTGGTTTCTCCATCTATGGCAATTGAGAGTTTTGCTGGATATAATAGTCTGAGCTGGCATTTGTGTTCTCTTAGGGTCTGAATAATATCAGTCCAGGGTCTTCTGGCTTTTATAGTTTCTGGTGAGAAATCTGGTGTAATTTTTATAGGTCGGCCTTTATATGTTACTTTACCTTATTCCCTTACTGCTTTTAGTATTTTTTTGTGTTTTGTGCATTTTGATATTTTGATTATTATGTAATGGAAGGATTTTCTTTTTTGGTCTAGACTATTTGGAGTTCTGTAGGCTTCTTGTATGTTCACAGACATCTCTTTCTTTAAGTTAGGAAGGTTTTCCTCTTTAATTTTATTAAAGATGTTTACTGGCCCTTTAATTTGGGAATATTCATTCTCATCTATACCTATTTTCCTTAGGTTTGGTCTTCTCATTGTGGATTTCCTGGATATTTTGGGTTAAGAGCTTTGTGCATTTTGCACTTTCTGTGACAGTTGTATCAATGTTTTCCATGGTATCTTCAGCACATGAGATTCTCTCTTCTATCTCATGTATTCTGTTGGTGATGCTTGCATCTATGACTCCTGATTTCTTTCCTAGGATTTCAATCTCCAGATTGAAATTTGAGATTTCTTTATTGTTTCTACTTCCATTTTTAGATCCTGGATGGTTTTGTTTAATTCCTTCACCTGTTTGGTTGTGTTTTCTTACAGTTCTTTAAGGGATTTTTGTGTTTCCTCTTTAAGGGCTTCTACCTGTTTACCTGTGTTCTCCTGTACTTCTTAAGTGAGTTATTTACATCCCACATAAAGTCCTCTATCATCATCGTGAGAAGTTATTTTAATTCTGAATTCTGCTTTTCTGGTGTGATGGGGTGTCCAGGGCTTGCTATGGTGGGAGAACTGGGTTCTGATGATGCCAAGTAACTTTAGTTTCTATTGCTTACATTCTTGTGCTTACCTTTTGCCATCTGATTGACTCTAGTGCTACCTGCACTCACTGTCTCTGACTGGAGCTTGTCTTTCTAGTTATCTTGCTTGTATCAGAACTCCTCAGAGTCCATATATCTCTATGATCCTGAGCTCCTGGGTGGAAGAACTGCTGGGACTCAGTCCACATCAGGGATCTTGAAATACTGCTGATCTGAGTGCAGTGGTTCCTCTAGGAAGGTTCAGGATATGTTGTCTTCATGGGAACAGACCAGCTAGGTGTCTGCCCCAGCCAGAAGGACCAAGGAAAGGGCAGAAGGGGAGTGGTATTCCGGAGAGGCGGGGTTTGTGTGGATGATGGGTCCTGAGATCCCCAGGCTCCCAGTTGTAGCTCTGGAGCATAGGGTAGTGGGAGAGGTTTTTTACCCACTGCTCTGATTGCACTGGATCTTCCAGGATGGCTTAGGATATGGTGTCTTCATGAGAGAAGACCATCTAGATGTCTGCCCTAGCCAAAATCTCTCCTGTATTTCTTTAAGGGAGTTATTTGTGTCCTTCCTAAAGTCTTCTATCATTATAATGAGATATGATTTCAGATCAGAATTTTGCTTTTCCAGTGTGTTGGGGTCTCCAGGGCTTGCTCTGGTTAGAGAACGGGTGTGTTCCACGCAGTTGTCTCGCCGGCAAGAATGCACGCAGACACGTAGGATCCTTCCTCAGCACGTGTTTATTCCCAAGTATGGCGGAGGAGAGAAATAGTCGAACATGGCGCTGCTTTATATACACCCTAGGGTGGGGTGGACATATCTGATTGGCTGCTTGCTCAGATTCCCATGTGATGCCCAGGGTTGGGCGGTGATTAGGCGGTCCTTGCTATGGCACATGCGCAGTTTTACTTGTTTACTCATGAGCGTCAGGTGCCAACGTGATCGGTTTCCCACACCTCTCCCCTTTAGCTTTATTAAATGAGACCGTAAGGTCATCTGGCAAGGCTCTAAGTCATCTCTCTTGTAGAGGAAGGTAGAGGTCTAGTCCCTTGTGCAGAATGTTGGGATATTGTAAAGAATTTCCACCCTGGTCGTTGAGTCCACGAGTGTACTTTTATCTACCCATCCCGTTGCCTTTGACAGGGAGAGGATTTTGGCAACTCGACCTCTATGCAACCAGACATGCCTTCGAGGAATCTATCCCTGAGGAACATCCCCTGTATATCACAGTATACACTCTACCCAGAGACGTGCAAAGAGTGGGGCTTTTGCCTCACCGACCCAGTGTAATGGGATAGAACCCGTGGGGTGCATCGGCTGAGGGCTCAAGCATTAGCTACTTTTTGTAGCACAGACAGCCAGACTCTAGGGGAGGAACCTTGTTCTAATGCAGCAAGTGCTTGGGCAATCACCACCTTGTGACACTTCTGTTGGGTTTTTGAGTTTGCATACCAACCATAATATGTACACTAATCCACAGCATAGGGCTATACCAAGCAGGCCTATTCCTCTCCACACCTCTCCTTTTTAGCTTTATTAAAAGGCTCCCTTTTATCTTTATTAATAGCAGGCCTATTCCCACCCATTCTTAAAAGAAGGAGAAGGCTGAAGATCTCTCAACGTTTCCTCGAACTCTAGGGTCCAGTTCTGCAGCAAAACCTAGAAAGGGATGATATCCCATCTCAGCTCTGCATGTCCCACCGTCGGCAGTGTCAGCCAGAATATCACCATCACCAGGAGGGTCCCCATGTATCTGGGCAGGATCAAGCTGAGATTCCAAGATTCTTTGTGTTAGGCGTTCCGGTAGCCAGAAAGGGTTATCTTCTTCCTGTGGAAAAACACAAACAGCTCCCTGGGATCTTATTAAAATAGGATCCGGGCCTTTCCATTGTCCAGTCAAAACATTCTTCCATTTGACCATCTCTTTTGGCCTGTCAGGCTCTAAACAATGACGGTCAGCTGCCGTGTGGACTTGACTGTCCAGATTTAAAAAATTAAGGATGAAAAGTACTATAGAAATGGTGACTCATGGCACTGAGGGTAGAGCTTACTCGACTCCCCCCTTTTGCTTTATTAAATAGGACTTAAAAGTGCAGTGAGCTCGCTCTATAATACCTTGTCCTTGAAGATTGTACAGTAGACCTGTTAAATGGGTCACCTCCATTTGGCGGCAGAATTATCTAAACTTCTGAGAAGTGTAAGCTGGTCCATTGTCAGTTTTAAGAATTTTAGGCTTTCCCCAGGCACTCCATGCCTTGAGGCAATGCTGAATAACATGAGCTGCCTTTTCCCCGGTCAATGGGGAAGCAAATATAATTCCAGAACAAGTATCAATAGAAACATGTAAATATTGCGATTTGCCAAAGGATGGGATGTGAGTAACATCCATTTGCCAAATCTGTAGTGGCCGAATTCCTCGTGGATTAATTCCTACATGGGGCACTGGTAAGAATTGACAACAATTTTGACATTGAGTCACTATATCCCTAGCCTCTTTTCTGGTTATGTTAAATCTCCGACATAAAGTCTCAACAGTTACATGAAATCTTTTATGGAAATCTTTGGCCAAGGTCCACTTTGGAGATAGGACGACAGCTATTAACTTTGTGGCTCGGTCTGCCAGATCATTTCCACGGGACATTGGTCCCGGTAGACCTGACTGAGCCCTGATATGTGTAATAAAAACAGGAGATCTCCTATTGACTAGGGTAAATTGAATCTTTTGAAAAACCTTTGTAAGTCTACTAGAGGGCTTAATTAATCCAGCAACTTCCAGAACTCTAACTGCATTTACTACATAAAGGGAATCCGAAACAATATTTAAAGGACCTGGGAAGGTTTCAAGAACCTCTAATACTACCAAGCATTCCACAACTTGAGGTGAAGTCTCATGGTATTTTCTGACTGTGGCTTTATCATCAACTACATAGGCACCCACACCTGTTTTTGATCTATCTGTGTAAACAACCACTCCATCTGGGAGCAGCTTCTGAGATATAATGCGTGGAAACACAATAGCTTGAGTTAAGGCAAATTGTAAAATAGGATGCTTAGGATAGTGATTATCTATTTGACCATTAAAGGAAGTGACCAACACTGCCCAAACATCAGAGGTAGCAGTTAATGTTTGAACCTGATGTGCAGTATATGGCACTATTAAAACCTTAGGATCCTTTCCAAAATGAGTAACAGCTGCTTTTAGCCCACGAAGGGCAAGCTGAGTGACTATATCTGGATACCATTCAATAATCTTTGCGGGGGATGCATTAGGATGGATCCATAGTAGGGGCCCATCTTGCCATAACACAGCAGTTGGTAAATGTCTGGTCTTAAAAACACATAAATCAAAAGGTTTGCTTATATCAATACGTTTTAATTGGGCATTTTGTAAGGCTTTTTCCACTACTTGTAGGGCGTGGCTCACAGCCGGCGTCAAGGCTCTAGGTGAGGAAGGGTGAGTATCCCCTTCCAGAATGTCAAACAAAGGTTTTAATTCAGCAGAGGGGATTTTTAAAAATGGTCTTAACCAATTTATATCACCTAATAATTTTTGAAAATCATTTAAGGTATGTAAATGGTCCTTGCAAACCTCTAATTTCTGAGGAACTATTTTCTCTGGGTAAATAACTGTTCCTAGAAAGGAGCCTACTTCCGACATTTGGACCTTATCTGTGGCAATATGTAGGCCCCATTGTTCCAATGTTTTAATTAATAGAGGGTATGAAGTTTGCAAAATAACTGATTCCCTATGACAAATAAGAATGTCATCCATAAAAAGGGCCACTAACAAGGAGGGGAATTTTTTCCTAATTGGTTCAAGGGCCCTTTGTACATATAGCTGGCACATGGTAGGACTATTAGCCATACCCTGAGGCAAAACTTTCCACTGATATCTCCTGTCTGGTTCAAGGTGATTAACAGCAGGCAGGGTAAATGCAAATCTTTGCCTATCTTGTGGGTGTAGGGGAATAGAAAAAAAGCAATCCTTAATGTCTATAATTATTATCCTCCATTGCTTAAGTAAAGCAGAGAGCAGAGGTAGGCCTCGTTGCACTGAGCCAAACAGCCGCATTTGTGCATTAATGGCCCTTAGATCATGGAGAAGTCTCCATTTCCCTGATTTCTTTTTTATGACAAAAATAGGTGTATTCCAGGGAGAAGTGGAAGGCTCTAAATGACCAAGGTGTACTTGTTCTTTAATCAGCCTTGTAGCAGCTTCCAGTTTCTCAGAGGATAGATACCATTGAGGAACCCACACGGCCTCCTGTATAAGCCAGGGTATGGGCATAGAGCCCTCAATGGCAACTAGAGAAAACACAAACCTCATCTTCCTGTATTACTTTCTTGTGAGATTGGGTTTAACCTTCTTTGTTCTTTTCTGCCCAGACCTTTTTCTTCCTTATATCCCATCCTTTCCATAATACCAATAGCTTGCTGAGAATATTCATTAGTTAATGTTAATCCTAAGTCTTGTAAGATGTCTCTTCCCCAGAGATTAACGGGGAGAGGAAGCACATAAGGTATGAAACTTCCTGTTTGGCCCTCTGGTGTCTGCCAAGTCAAGGAGCGTGAACTGACTGCAGGGCTGGCCTCATATCCCAGTCCTTGTAGGGAATGGGATGATTGTGTAACAGGCCATGCCTTAGGCCACCATTTGGAGGAAATAATGCTTTTATCTGCTCCTGTGTCTAAAATTCCTATAAAATTCTTCCTCTCTATCATTAATTGTAAAGTGGGCCTAGTTTTAAGATCAACTACCAGGTGAGCAAAGTCGGTTCCTGAAGAAACAAGCTTGTTGGCACCTCTGGGCACCCCAGTGGATGGGAAACAATCATGTAAACTTGGAAGAATAACTAATTGAGCAATCCTATCCCCAGGGAAGATGGAAAATATGCCTTGTGGACAAGAACAGAGAACTTGAAGTTCTCCAGTATAGTCTTGGTCTATTACACCAGGATGAACCACAAGCCCCTTTAAGGCAAGAGAGGAATGCCCTAATATAAGGCCGACACTTCCTTCAGGCAGGGGACCATTAAAATCAACTGGGACAGGATGTACGCCCCCATGTCGCATTAGTAAGAATTGGGAGGTGGAACGGAGGTCCAATCCTGCGGAGCCTCTTGTAGCTCTGTGGCTGCAAACCTCCTCAGGTCCTGAACTTGTGTCCCATATTTTTTAGGGCCCTGAGACCTGGGGCCCTGATACCCATTTTTTGGAGTGCCTTCATCTCTTCCTGCTGGGGAGGGGTCATGCTGAATAATCCTTCCTTGAATGTCCCTAACTGAGCGACATTCATTAGTCCAATGATAGCCCTTCCTGCATTTTGTGCATAACCCAGGAGGTTTTTTTTTTTTTTGTATGGGAGTACAACATTCATGTTTCAAATGACCTGGCTTACCACAATTATAGCAGACCTCACGTACACTAAGATTTGCGTAATTTTGGCTTTGCAAAATGGCTGCAGCGAGGCCAGCATTAGTTAGTGGCCCTCCTAGTCCTCGGCAGATTTTAATCCAGTCTGTCAGCCCTTTGTTTCTTCTAGGGGTAATAACTCTCTTACATTCTGGTGAGGCATTTTCATATACTAATTGTTCTATCAATGGCTTAACCCGTTCTGGATCTCCAAAAATCCTGCCTGCCGCTTCTGTCATCCTAGCAACAAAGTCTGAGAATGGCTCTTGGGGACCTTGCAAGATTTTGGTTAAATATCTCCCAGTTTCGCCTTTCTTTGAAAGCGCCTTCCACGCCTTAATAGCGGCAGCGGAGATTTGACCATAAGCTTCCCAATCATAATTTACTTGGTCGTTAACAAACTGTCCCTGCCTTGTTAACAATTCAAATGTCCACTGTCTTTGATTGCCTTCCGCATTAGCTTTGGCCTTTGCCTGCACTTGAGAAGCATCGTGCCACAAAGCTTTCCATTCCATGTACTGTCCCATATTAGGGAGAACAGCTTTTACTGTATTTTGCCAATCATTTGGAGTCATCGCCATAGCAGCTAATCTCTCAAGCTGCATGACCGTGAAATTAGTACCAACTCCATATTTGTTAACTGATTCAGCAAGCTCTTTAATAGGTGTGTATTCTATCGGCGCATGTAAGCGACCTCTCTCTGCTGCCTCAAACACCGGAAAAGCTTGTAACATCCTTTTTTTGTCTTCCTCTGAAAAGAAGGAATCTGAGCAGTGCTTGTCCGCATAAAGCGGAAGTGTGCTGGGGACAGCAAGTTGGGAGTGTGCGACTGGCTGAGAAGCCACGCGATTCCCGTCTCCTGCCTTTTCCTGCCCTCCATCTTGTTGTGGCTGCTGCTTATCCAGATGGTACCTTTCCTTCTCATAGGAACCCAGTTCCCCCATTTCCGAGCCATCAAGCCTCAAGTCCTCCAGTTCCTTTACCGGATAAGGAGTTTTCTTTTTTGGAGCTCTGCCTCCCTTCTCACAATACTCTCCCAGGGCATCTTCCCCCCACCCCCATCATCTCTTCCATGGACCGAAGGTCTTTGGAAGGTCCTATATCTTTGCGCATGTTTTTCCTATTCTCTTTATAAGTAGCTAGCCTCTTATGCAGCCCTGTTTCTGACCTGTTGGCTTGTAGCTGTTCTAACACTCCCTGACCTGCCACGATATTTGAGCAACTTTTCCCATCCTTTAAAATCAAAAGGAAGAAAGTAAACACTGCTAGCGCAATAGCAAAAGCTACCGGAGTTTCTATCTATTGGGGAGGAAAATGAAATAAATCAAGACCAAACATGACTCTCAGAAATTATCTTTATGCTGCAGTTCTGAATCCTCTCCGCAAACGGAGGCTCTCCTTCGGTGCCAGCGATGTTGGGTTCCCGGGTTTCAGCACCAGCTGTGGTCCGCGCAGTCATCTTGCCAGCAAAAACGCACGCGGACACGTAGGATCCTTCCACAGCACGTGTTTATTCCCAAGTATGGCGGAGGAGAGAGAGAGTCAAACATGGCGCTGCCTTATATACACCCTAGGGTGGGGTGGACATATCTAATTGGCTGCTTGCTCAGATTCCCATGTGACGCCCTGGGTTGGGTGGTGATTAGGCGGTCCTTGCCACTGCTTATGCGCAGTTTTACTTGTTTACTCATGAGCGTCAGGTGCCAGCGTGATCGGCTTCCCACAAACGGGGTTCAGATGATGCCAAGTAGCCTTGTTTTCTGTTGCTTAGGTCCTTGTGCTTGCCTCTTGTCATCTGGTTTTCTCTAGTGTTACTGGTCTTGTTGTCTCTGAATAGAGCTTGTCCCTTCTGTGTTCCTGTGAGCCCGTGAACTTAGGTGTGTCAGCACTCCTGGGGAAAAGTTTTCACTGGGTGAGATTTGAAAGTAGAGAGCTGTGACACAGGGTCAGCTCCCTGGTGCAGTGGTGCAGTGGATCATGGCCCTTGCTGCACCAAGGTTCATGGCTACTCTGGGACTGAGTGGGACTCAATTGGATCAGGTATTGTGTCTATAATGGTGGTCTCACCTGTGAACTTAGCACCCAGGAACTGACCCTGGGCCATAAACTCTCCATTTGAAGGCTTATATCAAATCAGTCAACTTTTCATAGTTTTCTTTTTCCTATATCTCTAAAGGTTTATTTTAAAGATGGTTCAGAAAGCTAGTATGGATCGTAAGAATAAAATATGCAATACAACAATAGGAAGAGCAATGATGATGATGATGATGATCATGATGATGATCATGATGATAATAATAATAATAATAATAATAAATGATGTTATTGAACCAATTTCAGTTAAGTCTTTTAGCTTTTTTAATTTTATGCTTCTATTTTTCAAGCTATCTAAAGTATTATATTATAGCTATTATTATAGCTATTATATTATAGCTATCTAAACTATTATACAGGGTCCTAGTGCTTTGTGTTAGAGTATTTCCCATCCTTTACTCTCTCCTTGAGGACTTTCCAAGTCCTACTAATCCAATCAATAAATCTGCTAGTGAAATGAATAGACAAATATAAAGATATTTAACAAATATTAGGAAAATATTCAACAATTTGGAGGCAGCCAAATTAAAAGTGCTTTGATATTTCATCTCACAACAGTCAAATGGATATCATCAAGAAAGCAGATGAGGATAATTAACTTGAGGGTTTGAGAGGTTCTCTCTATCTCTTTGTTCTTTTTCCCAATGTAGAAATTCCCATTGAAGAAATCTCCTCTTTCTGCCTTCCGTTATTAATTTGGCTCTTTTGATTGACCTTATGAAGAATGTATAGCAGGATATGACTTGGAACAAAGATTGGGACCCAGTAGCCCAATAATAAAATGATGATCACAAAGGACAAAAACACATTTTGGGGGTATCTATGCCTCACATTGAGCTGACCCCAGGTGGAGAGAAAAGATGAAAATGAGTAGTTCCTAGTGGAGTCTTTGTGTAGTAGGAGGTTGTCAGTAGTTGCTGCTGGGAACGATGGTGGTTCCTCCAATGGGAAGTTAGGCGCAGCAGCTATGGCTCACTAAAGGCCTCTCCACAGCACCTCACAGCTCAGTCCCAGTGACACAAAAAGGTCCATGGGTTTTTACAGGCATTAATGTCATGGTGGATGGTGGATGGATCTGGATGCACCCTCCTCCCCAAACCCAGGGAAGACCTTTGTTTAATAGGGAGGGAGAGAGAAGGGAGGGGCTGGGGAAGAATGCTTAATTGACTCCACCCTCTGGCCTTCAGGTACCTCATTAGTATGTAAATTTCTCTAGGGCCTGAGGCCTGTTCCTCTTGACTGATGGTCATAAACCTCTCTGTGGGAGGGGTTGTTGGAGGGCTGAAGCTAAATGAAAAGAACCAGGGCCTGTGAGCAGAGCTGAACTCCTGCTGTCCAGTAAGGTTCCAGGGTTCCAAGCTCATGCTTGACCAAGCACCCAGCTGCTTCTCACAGCCCACCACCCTACAGGAGGTTTCATAATAGTTTTTTGATTTGATTAATAGAAAAAGCAGAAGCCAATCATTGGGCTATGATATAGAGGCAGGAATTCCAGGTCCCAGGTGGAAGAGCAAGAAGTGAGAAGTAGAAAGAGCCCTTTTCAGATGGATACCATGTAGGCCTGGGAGTTATTAGAACTAATGGCAGACTTTATTTCCTGGGCTTGGAGTTAGGAACAGACCATGAGAAAAGAGAGAGGAGGTGGATATAGAGAAAGATGCCGTGGGGTTAGGAATTGTGAGAAATAGCTATGAGTGAATGAGAAATGGACAGTAAAAATAGGAGTGGACCAGGAAGAATATATCTCAGGATTATTAAAAGGGAAACAGACCATATACCTTAGAGGATTGATATCTGTCCAGATCTAGCCCTATTGAGACTTATTAAAAATATAAAGGTTTTGTGTGTTCTATCTGAGAACTAGATGATTAAAGGTAAGTGTAAATCCTCTACTGATATTAAGTGTTTACTATAACATACTGACAAACCAATGAGTGGCAAGAACTTACAGAAATAAGATTTAACACAATTGATTTCAAATTCCTGGATGAAAGACAGAGCAGCCACTTTAATGACAGGGAGGCAGAGAAAAATGGTTCCTTAGCAACTATTTCTTTTATCCCCAAGTAGTGAGAGATTCAGGACAAGGTCTAGAATGCATTTTGGTTTGGCAATCATGATTTCAGGGCTTTATAGTGTTAGCTTAGACACAGCTGCATCCCCCAGCACTGACTACATGCCAAGCAGCAGAGTCCATGAACTATAATGGCAGGATTAAATGCTGGCCAGCCTATGCTCTTCCAGGTAGTTACATAGTGCTGCTTCTTGAAGGGCAGCTCTGGATGCTGGGTAGGAATGTCAGCCTAGTCACTCAAATGCTAAATGTCCCTGCTGTGTAATGAGGTCAGGCTACTTTGACAAACCAGTCTCTTTAAACATGGGATTCCACAAGAGAACTGATGACGCCTCATCCTAATGCATGACACATACCCAGAACAAAACTCCATGAGCAGGTAAAATGTTGCTTGAAAATATGCTTATACAAGAAATGAACGGAGATTAAATAAATTAAAATACAGAAAAATATTAAGTTAATTTATATAAAGAGAAAGTGGAGTATAATCATATTTATCCATATACATAATAATCTCCAAAGAAGGGAGAAAGAAATAAGAATGGACATAACTGTTTTCAAAGGTACATTGATACTAAATAAATAATTTCACGCCTTTGATCTCAAAACTTGGGAGACAAGGACAGGTAGAGAAAGACTCCTTGTTAGATTACAGCCAGTTTAATCTACAAAGCAAATCCAAGTTAGCCCAAGATACACAGATAAACCCTGTCTCAATAAATGTTGTTGTTGTAGTTGTTGTTGTTGATGATGATGATGATGATGATGATGATGATGATGATGACTGTTTTTAACTATCAAAATGACATTGGTTATATGTTTAATGGTTAGAATGGTATTATACATCTTTTCTGAAAGAAGTCAGATAAAAAAAAAACTAAATAAAAAAGGAGATACTGGATTAAATCAGTCCATACTTTTAATGACTTCTGACTACCAAACAAAATATGTTATGTCAGGAAAGAGGCTTTATGCTCTATTAACAGGAAAGAAAAAGAAGGAAAAAGTAATAAGAATCAGATTTGATTGAAGATCTTGGCTGCAAAAAGAAAGGAAAAAATTAAAAAAACCAAATGAACTGAAAATGTATAATGCTAAACCCTTTATTGAAACAACTCTGAAACTGATTCATGCACCAGTCTTCAGCCAGAACTTCATATATACATAACTAATAAATCTTGGTGGCTACAGAATTCTCATGACTTATTATTACATACCATCCTTTCCGATGCCATGAATGGAGATTTATACTGCAATTTGATTATATTATCAAACTAACTTCTGGGAAAAAATTAGTTATCTTTCACCTGCTCAAGCAAAGAGCATCAATTCATCCTAAATTGATCTGTGTATGATGCATATTCCATACAAATGTATGAAATATATATATTTCATAGACCTGTATATTATTTGTACTGTTGATATACTGCAGAATAGAAAGCCAAGAATACAACCCTAACAAGATTCACCCCTCAGGAATGCTGAGATACTGAGACTTGCTGTTCCACCTTCTGATTCCTCCTCAAACTGATGCTGTTTCCAGAGACATGATTCTAGAACACATTCAGATAGGACAGATAATCCAAGATGACTTTCATTCATCTGGCCTTTCAGACTCATCCACAGTCTGTGATGCCAACAGTCAATAGCTGGGAAGAAGAGAGGTAGAAGGAGTTTGGTTCCTGGGCTTGCAGTGTGAGGTAGAGACCATGAGAAGAGAGTGAGGAAATTGAGAGAGAGGAAACTGCCATGGGATAAGGAATTGTGAGAACTAGCCATGAGGGCTGGCCACTTGGAGAAAGAGTGGCCCAGACAGAACATGGCAAGCCATATCTCAGTGTAATTGACAGAGAAATAGAACAAATAGCTTAGAGGGTTGTTATTTGCCCTGATCTAATGTTATTAAGGTTTACTATAAACATTAAGGCTTTGTGCTTTCTATCTGGGAACTAAATGATCAAAGGAAGGGTAGAAAACCATATTGATTTAAAGCATTTATTTCAACAAATATCTGCATACCTTCATCTCCTGGGTGTTGGGATTAAAGGTGTGTACCACCATATCTAAGCCTAAACTGTTCTTGAATTCCTTGGAAGCCTAGTCACATATACTATGGTTTAACATTCCTGTAACACTTGCTAAGCAAGACAATAAAATTAGATAACACAAATTAAAACATTGATAAACATGATAATCTGATTTCTGTAAAATATTTTAGGTTGTATTTCCATGACTATAGCTAAATTAGAAAATTTAGTGTGTATCTTAATATACTATTCAAATTTCTTTTGCATTTTTACTTATTTAATTGTATTTATTATGATTTTAGTCCATAATTTGTTCTATTAGTTTGTTTTGTTTTGTTTTGCTTTTTGCTAATTTAAAGAAACCATGCACTATGAATCAAAATCATTGATAGTTACACTTCTAAGATCAAATAAAACTTTTTTTTTTTTAAGATACAGTCTCACTATGTAGTCTTAGCTGGCTGAGAATGCACAAGGATCAACTGCCTCTGTCTCTTAAGTGATGGCATTAAAGTCACACACCACCACACTCAGGCTAAACTTCATTATCTTTACATACTTTCAAACTTCAATGAAAGTCATTTGAGTAGAAAAGCAAATATTTTTCCTAATTTAAAATTGTTATATTAGCAATCATTTATATTTCATTCTAATTGTCCTCCCCTGACCACTGTGTGAATATGTGTAGTTTTTCTGTTTCCTTCCATAGATGATAGATAGATGATAGATAGATAGATAGATAGATAGATAGATAGATAGATAGATAGATGATAGATAGATAGATGCTTGATAGATAGATGATAGATAGATAGATAGATAGATAGATAGATAGATAGATAGATGATAGATAGATAGATCTCATAAGACACCAAAAACTTTCAACTCAGTGACAATTTGTGTTACACAGATAGAAAGGTTTCTCTAGACTGTGCCCTTGAGTAAATAGTCTATTACACCAATATCCTCATTATGTACTACTCTGCCCTCATAGAATGGATCATTTTGCAATCATTGCTGTAGTTTGCAACACTGAAGACACAGGGACAGCTTTGATGCTAGAAGCTTAAATTATTCTCAGACTTCACTTTTTTCTTACCAGGAAAAATTTCTACATGGAACAATTAATAATCTCTCCTAGAGTTACATTCTGTCTTTTATGGGAACCTGAGATTAACCATTACCTAAAAGCAGCTCATGTGGGTGACCAAAGAATAAAAAATGGACTAAGAGATGAGAAAATTTGGTAGTACACAATTAGAACAAAACCCTATTATTGTAGAAAACAAAAGGCATGTTATTTCTACCAATAAAAAAACAAATAGGATATTGAAGAGTTATGCTAAGAAAGAATATTTTGGGCATTTGAAAACAAATTCATTTACTCAGAGCGGTTATAAAACCAAAGATCTCTCTATTGCTACATGCTGGTTTTGTAAAGGAAGAAACAGGCTACATGAACATCAGAACAGGGACATGGGATAGTGAAGATAAATCCTTGAGGAATGCAGCCACCCTCCCACTCCCAGACAAGTTTGAACAGGATTACATTTTATCCAAGGAAGTCTTCAAACTCATTTAGCTGTTGCTTTCAAAATCATCTTAACTGTTTGTTTAGTAATTTTTGGAACTGGGAAAATAGGTACCTTGTTTTCCTGCAGCTCTCTGTAGTTCCTCCATAAATAAAACTCTTTTGAAGGTCCTATAATAATATGATAGATTTTTACAAAAGTCAATTTACCCAACTTACCTAGGCTGAACTTCTAATGTCTTCCCTAGTACATTATTCACCAAACAAAACAAACTCTATAGGTGCTATTTGTACCTCAGCAACCCTTCAATCCTTGCCATTTTTAACACTATAGAAGATGTGGTTCTGTTCCTGCAACTAATTTGCAACCACAAGTAGTCAAATGATAAATGTTTAGTATCTTTCAAGCCTCAGTTTTTCCTCTACATGACTTACCTATTGTTTTCTCTTGAATTTTCTGCCTTTCACCTTTCTTTACACTTGAAAGATAATAAGGAACTATACACTATCTTACAACACCAACCTCAAAAAAATGTGTATGAATCTCTCTTACCTACCTTTCTCCCTTCTGACACAGTGTGTAGTAAAAGACAGATACTTTAGACACCATAAATAATAAGTAACAAATAATGGCAATTTCTTTCAGTTGCTTTCAGAGGCAGCCTGACACTTTGCTCAGAAACCAGATTTCTTGTAAATCACAATGCCCATTTAGAAAAAAATGTGGGCAACTTGTTAGAAAATTTATGGTGTCATTGTCACAATATCACTCCACCTACCATCTTGAAACCAATATTTGTGAACAAAACCCAAGTAATCTCTTCCCGTTATTCACTAGTTAGGCTGCCTGGACTTCAGCAAGCCAGAAAGATAATCACTATAGACTTAAAACCCAAGCTATATCTCTCAGTTGTACTCAACTAACAACTCCGAAAGGCTTCACACAGGTGACTCTAAGGTAAGTGATTTTCTATTTCTCTTTTTCAGATATCTAAATTTTGACTTGTATTAATCAAGTGACTTAGATGATTCAAAAGAAATGAGATGTTGTTGGATGGCATGTAACTTGGACAGAACTAAAATTTTTTAGACTTTGACACCAAAAATTTCTTAATGTACACATTCCTTTGAAATAAAAACTGAAATATATATTTATAATGATATTGAACCCATTGACTTCACCATTTCACCTTACCTATTTAAGCTTTAAGCATTAAGTAGAGATTTCACTGGCAGGTCCTACAAACATACACTGGTCTGAACTGAATTTGAAAACATATATTCTGTCTTTAAAAAAAAAAAAAAAAAAAGATGTAAACTCTCCTTTCTCTCTTCTTCTTCCTCCCCCCACCCCCGTGAGTATTTGTGTGTGCGTGCTTGTCTGAGTAAAAATAAATTTATTGAATTAGCTTAACTATTTTATTTCTTCTTGGAGTTGATTTCTATTAAAAGCTAAGAATTAAGAGAAAAAACTAACTAGTATTTAAACTTTTTGTTCTCTAAGATCGTTAACTGAAATTTTTTAAGTAATTACTAATAGGTAAATCTTATCTAATTTTAGTCTATTATACAACATATTTTGGGTTAGTTTTTATTTATTTATTGTATCTCTTACTAGTCTGCACCTACTAATATGCTTTATGACAATACATACTTCACATAACTAAGATGTAAGTACATATAAAATGAACTGTCAATTTTAATTGTCCTTATAGTTGCTGTTGGTTAGGCCATTTTGTGTTAATTGGTATATTTCATCACACCAGGTTTATAAAGACATTCAAGCATTAATGTGTCATGCACACTATTTTTTTCAAGGAGTAAAGATCTTTATTTTTATTTTTTATTTATTTTTATTTGTTTAATTGGATATTTTAATTACATTTCAGATGTGATCCCCTTTCCCTAATTTCCCCTGCTCAGGAACCCCTAACCCATCCCTGCTCCTCCTGTTTTTATAAGAATGTGCTGCCAACCACCCTCCCACCCCCACCTCCCTACCCACGAATTCCTCCACACTGGGGCATCTAGCCTTCACTGGACTAAGGACTTCCTCTCCCACCTATGCCCGACAATGCCATCCTCCCCTACATATACATACCATGCACTCTAAACATGTTCATCTCCATGTAATCTAGAAATAAACTAATTAAATGAAACTATTATATATTTATGCTTTTTTATATTTATGAATCCTAGATTTTGTAATATATAAAACTGTGTGTGTGTGTGTGTGTAAAGTGCTGTAGGAGAAAAGAAGAATGTTTTTTTATAGTTTGTGTTATTTTTTTAGGTCTTTATACATTCTACATATCGATCTAGATATTTTAAATGATTGGTAGCTATTGTGAAGTGTGCTATTTTCCTGGTTTCTTTCACCGCCCATTTATCATTTTTGTAAAGAAGGGCTGATAATTTTTTTAGTTAATTTTGTATCTAGCCACTTTGGTGAAGCTATATACCAGCTGAAGAAGGTCTCTGGTAAAGTCTTTGGAGTCTTTGGCTGATATAATAGTATGCTAAATATGATATAATAGTCAGTATGCTACAGGAAGAAAATTTTATACCCAATCTAAGTTGTATTCTTTAAGAAAGCCTGTCAAAAAAGCACAGCACCAATAAAGAAAGAGAACAGACAGAGCAGAGCTGTTACACTAAATAAAAACTGTGTATTAAGGGATATAGTGTGCAAATACTCCTTAGAGGTCCAAGCACCATGCATGGAAAGAAAGGCAGTCATGGGAAGTCATGAAGTGGAGGAGAATGTAAGTAGCCATAGACAAATCACACATGCATATTCACTGTCATTCGAGCCTTTAGAGGTCTACACACAAGCTACAGATGCACACAGGTAGACTGTCATCAGTAAAAGGGAAAATGAAAATGCAGGCCTCTTAAGAACATATTTATACAGAATCACACAATGTGTCATTTTTGCAAGTAATCATTATATAATAGTTTCTATCAGAGTTTACAGGTTTCTGGAGTCACTGAGTTTGGGCTCACTCGTTAACTACTGGATGCCCAGTATTATCTATCTTGGCCCATGGTGTATCCATATCTGTGTTATGTTCTCTAAACATAAACTGGCTGTTATGATCCTCTATTCTCAACAGGTCTCTTGCTTGGGAACAACTTTCAGGCTGATCTCTCCATAGTCTACCACTAGCTGTGGCTCAGACCAGACATCCATATCACAGAACATTGCTACATTCTGACTCAAAGATATTTCCCTGTACATATAATTGTTCTGTAGGTGAAATGCTAGGCTGCATTCCCATCCCTCTTCCCCTGACTCCCAGGATAAGCCATGCAGAAAGAGATCTTTGCCTCTAGAGCAGTCTAACATCCAACTCAGCAAGCTTCTTCCTAAAATGACTTTTTGTCAGTCCTATGTTAGTGTTTTCTATCACTGCCCTAGCCTATGCCATACCAAGTACCTAACCCTTGTTCTTGCTATCTGTATGCATCTCTCTCTGTCTCTGTCTCTCTATGTCTGTCTCTGTCTGTCTCTCTCTGTCACTATCTATCTCTGTCTCTATGTCTCTTTCTGCCTCTCTCTGTCTCTCTCTCCCTCTCTCAGTGTGTGTGTGCAGTGTGTGTGTGTGTGTGTGTGTGTGTGTGTGTGTGTGTGTGTCAGTCTTTATAAGTGTGTGTGTTTGTGTGTGTGCCCTCTAACTCTCCTTAAAATAGACTGATACTAAAAGCATGGTACAAATATTCTCAGGCTTTTTCTTAGTTTTGAGCTATGGCTCCAATGCCCAGCAGTAGCACTCTCTTTAGAACAAGGTAATCTTCATTGAAACTGAGTCCCCTGGAAGAGATTCTGAAATCTGTTTTGAAGTTTCCTCTGATCATTTGTTTCTTTGTTCTTTGTATTAAAACTAATGTTTTCCCACCATGATCTACACCACAGATGAATGATCTCCTGCTATCCCTTGGTTATTTTGTGGAGAGTTCAGCAGTCCATTTGTGTGTTCACTGCCACTTTCTTCTTTCCTTCTTTCTAACTTTACTTATTACTACAAACACTGGAGGGGATGAGGAACAGGAGGAACCTTTATTAAGTATGAGTGGGAGTGTAAACTGATGAAGGTATTGTGAAAATCAGGATAAAGTCTTCTAAAAACAACTCTTAAAACTACAATATGAGCCAGCTCTACTCCTCTTACACACATGCCCAAGAGAATTTTTGTGACAAGAATATCTTGTCACACAGATACCTGCATTCATGTGTTAATGAAAGATTTTGAGAGTCCACAAGGGTCATATATGTCATTTAAAGATCAGAGTCCCCTCTTGGGAATCTTTGTCTCAGTAATAAAAGATCTTAAGATCAGACTATAATCTCAATGTAACCGCAAGGACAAATGTATTAGATGAGTTTAAAAGAAAAACTCCATGGCAGGCAAGCTGTAAACAACCTGCTTGTAGAGGGAAAACAGAAAGAGAAAAAGGCTTACCATTTGAGTTAAGCCAGCATGGAGGTCAGTGACTTTGTGGACAAGCAGTCACATAGCAGAAAAGGGAGATTTAGAGGTGAGTGAAAGACTCACAGTATCAGAGAAATCATATCTATCTCTGGCTAGCACCTGAAAGTAAACAATGAAAAAGAAAAATGTTGGCAGATCCAACAAAAACACATGGTAGCTTATAGGGACAAGACTAGAGGGCTAGGATTCTGAGGATGACACCAATATTATCTCAATAATAGATAACTGTTTCTCTTATTTCTTTAGTATGGCTTAAGGTAAGCATGGCTTCCTAGGGTATCCCACAATCAGGTCATTGTATTACCTGATTATAATGCTAGAGAGTTTTTTCTCTTGACCAGTAGGAAATTTTTTTCCTTTAATTGGCCTTTGATGCTATCATCATCATCATCATCATCATCATCATTGATTCTATATTTACAATATCAAGAAAATGGAATCAGGCTCTATATTTTCCTCCCAGATTTTACACGTGTATAGTTATATGAGAATTTGAATATAACTAATGAAACTAGAAAAAAAACAAAAACAGAGAAAAAGATATTTTAAGAAAAAAAGACATTGGAGTAATAAAACATTTATGACATGTAAGGAAAACAGTGAGTGTAGACATGTGCAGAGAACATGGAGATTGGGAGGAGTGTGGGAGGTTAACTTCAAACAAGTGTGTATGGAAATGCCATATGGAAACATGGCACTCCATGTCACAATTTTTTAAAAAGTTATTTAAAACACATTTTTATATTAAATTCTTCTGTTCAAAAGTATAATACCATTATTAACATATTCATACAATGTTTGTGGCCATAGAAGAATGATGTTTATAAAAACCATGGGTCTTATCCAGGTAAGATTTTTTTTATTAGAAATTGCCTCTCAAGGCTGGAGAGATGGCTCAATGGTTAAGAGCACTGGCTGAGGTCCTGAGTTCAATTCCCAGCAACCACATGCTGGCTCACAACCATCTGTAATGAGATCTGATGCTCTCTTCTGGTGTGTCTGAAGACAGCTACAGTGTACTCATCTACATAAAATAAATAAATCTTTTTAAAAAAAAAAAAAAAGAAATTGCCTCTCAGATGCAGAGTTTACAAGCATCACTCAGAGATAAGAAGTAATTTATCCTCTAGGAAAAGATTTGAAGTATATTTATTAAGAATTTTCTCATTTTCATAACAAAAGTATAAGGAATAAAAGTGTAATATACAAAGAAACTCTTACATTATAAACCTGAACTCTGTGCAAAATTGTTATCAAGTCTTTATATGTTAACCAGCTGGACAACAGTGAATAACTTGGTTGTATTCTCTGTGCCCTAGTTGCAGTATCTGTATGTTTAGAGTTAGGATCACTTTTTCACATATCTAATTATAGAAAAAAATCTTTCTAACTTCTTGCTGTCTTTGTGTCCTCATATCCCATACAGTGGTAATAAAAACGTAGCAATATTATACTATTATAATTGAAATAATATTGTATACTTAATATGTTTAATAAAGGAGAGACAGTCAAGTGGTGCTTGTCACATGAAGACCCCTCAGTAACTATTACTTACTATTGTAAAATTTTAGTATTTTGAAGAAAATTTTATATTTTTATAACTAGGTGAGTAATTACAGACAATAAAAATGAATTTTTGGTAAATGTCTAAGGCTATAATTTTCAGAAAACATTAATTAAAATGGAAATAGTGAAAAATATGAAAGATTGTGAAATTTGAGATGATGACATCTTTATAGTTACATATCCAAAATCTGGTAAGTAACATATTTGGACATATTATGATGATCTTTTGTTTTGGTTTGATAAGTGCTTAAATATTCTCCACATAGTGATGCCAGTTAAATTGTATTAGTTTCATTTCTCATTGCAAAAATGAAAGAACTTATCATGTGAAAGAAGTCACTCTGGCAGAAGCTTGTCTCCTTAAATCTGCAATCAGGAAGCCCAAGTGGATAAACCTAGTAGAGATAACCACCACACATACATGTCCACATACATGTCTCTATGATGATTCCAAATCACACCAATATCAGCTACCACTACACCTTCAATTTTAGAACAAGTTATAGTCAAAGAAAAATTAAATGAAACACAAGACTCTATGGCAAATATTGCTCTGTATAGATTGTAATTTATTGTGGAAAAATAAAATTTGTAGCCAATAGCTGCTACTTGGTAAATGATGATGGATTGCCTTACCCTATTGAGCAAGACTGAGATAGTTCAAAACCTTTTTCTGCAAAAGACACATGCTTTATTATTTAGAGGCTTTTTCTCAAACAATGATTCAATTTCCAGTACATTTAATTATGTTATCAAGATTTCTGAGACAATTGTAATATACTTCCAATTCTCAGAAATATGGGGGAAAAGTTCTTGAGCAGGGAGGTTTCCTAGAGTTATTTTTGAGGTTTGTGAAGCCTAATCAAGACAAGCTAGTCTGTTTCATTACATGGTTTTTTTAAGGCAGGAAGATGTTCTCAAATTCCTTTTGTAAAGGTAAATCCTACTTCAGCAGAATGTGAAACTGGGATGTCTTGGTTTGAGTTTTTGCAGTGGTTGACACAAACTAACGAGTACAGATGGTAAGATTTCACATGTGCCTCCCCCAAGTATTGTTGTCCGTGTACAATAACACCAAGATTTTATGTACACGTTTGTACATTTCAATAAAAATACTTTGCAAAAAGTATTACTGTGTTGGTATTAAATCCTACTTTGCTTTTCACCTTTGCAATATATGTTCCAGAACTTTTTTTTGTTTTGTTTTGTTTTTGTTTTTTGTTTTTGGAGACGGGGTTTCTCTGTGTAGCCCTGGCTGTCCTGGAACTCACTCTGTAGACCAGGCTGGCCTCAAACTCAGAAATCTGCCTGCCTCTGCCTCCCAAGTGCTGGGATTAAAGGCGTGTGCCACCACCACCAGCCATGTTCCAGAACTTACAGAACTCTACGAGGAAAGTACTCTGTTTTACTGTAGATAATAACTAAATAACTCAGCCACTAAGCATTCACTAGGTGCTTATAAAAGTCCTCTGTAAGACAATAAGTGTTCATCTTGTGCAACATAGGACACAAGACACATACATTATTGCAAGCTCTGGAGTCTAATGACATGTTTAATTCTTTCAAAATTTCAGGCTCATCAAACCTTATTGTTAGTAGAGACTAAGCAATCAAATCCACACTGCCACTAGTGAATTATTTTAGATAGCCACTAAGAAATAGTAATAAATGAATGAGTAAATAAATAATTTTTATTTTAATCTAGTGAATTTTCTCTGATAATGATTAATAAATAATAAATTATAATAAATAAATTTTAAATTTATAATAAATAATGAACTTTTTAATTGATATCATAAATTTATTTAATAAATTAAACTTAATAAAATAAAGTTATTAATTAGATTTTATTTTAAAATTTAATACATTTATATTACAAATAAATTACAAATAATGAATAATAATCTCCCCATTATGGTATTTGATCACATCTGGGTCTGTCCTTAAAGGAAATAGCATTGTAACTTTGTATTTCCCAAATCTTTCTACTGTATGATTTGACTCTGATCATCAAGAAACCAAATATCAGTAAGAACACTGAAATCTTTAGTGTCCACTTTAACGTGTGTGTTCTGATTTGTTTCTGAGAATATGCCAGAGAAGTGTTTTGACCATGCAATGCAAGAGAAGGGGAAATATTTGATTCTAATAGTTTTACTACAGGTAAACAAATAATGAAGAAAGTTCAGAAATGAAATTACTCATAAACAATAATAAAGTGACATTTAGTAACCTCACATATATATTATGAAAACCAAATAATAATAATAATAATAATAATAATAATAATAATAATAGAAGGCTCCAAACATTAAAAAATAAAATGAAAAGAAAAAGTTGCAGTAAGATATAAGCCCCACTTGTCAGAAGCCAGGACCCTAGCCCCTCACCCTCACCCCCTATCTCTCCCCACCTACAACCTCTCCCCACCTGCACAACGTCCCCTGCAGCTTGGCAACCACAAGATCCTGCCTGGCAGCTGCAGGTAGATTCAAAGCAGTGTACCGTGTCTTTTGAGAAAAGGAGTTAGATCATCAATTGTTTCAGGGCACAGGCCGTGAAGATTCTGTACTTTCCCACTATACTTTCCCACCACCTGGCCTCTCTTTTTCAGGTTGGAGTCTCCCTCGCCCTCCCACGAATTACAAGACCCATAGGTCGGGTCAGGTGGCGCCCAGACGTGGGGCTCGAGGCACAGACTCCCTCCGGAAGGTCCGGACGGACCTTCATTGAGGCGTGCGCACGACATCTAGATTGAGTGAGACAGGGATCGTCGCCCGCGACCTGTCGTACTCCGGTGAGTTTCATTTTCATTCCGTCCCAAAAGAATGGGCCATTCTTTGTCGAAGGAGGTTTCCTTCATAAAGGACCTCAAACATGCACTCAGAGAGAGAGGAATAAGGGTTAAAAAGAAGGATCTCATAAGTTTTTTTGTCTTTATTGATGAAAAGTGTTCTTGGTTTATGATTGATGGTCCTACCATCCCAAGAAGTGGCAGAAAGAAGGACGTGAATTAAATGAGAAAATTAAAGTTGAAGATGATGTTATTGTTATTGTGATAATTGGGGGGGGGTATTATTAGAGATATTATTGAAAATGCAGATATTCAGGGAAGCGACAGCTTTTGTCTGTTGCTGAATATTGCTTATCACAATCTCAGTCCAATTCTACCTGCCCATCTCGGCAGCCCTCCGGCCTCCATCTCAGGCCTCTGTTCCTTTTACTCTTATAAATATCCCTCCTGACCAAGCCTCCTCTGCTTCTGATTCGTCCCACTTCTATCCAGATCTGCCTTCTCTCGATCCCCCTCCCCTGAATTCTCAGCCTCCTCCTTATGCTTCTTCAGCCGCTGCCATAGCTCCGGCTCCTGCAGCTGGCTCTGATTCTCAGATTCCTTTTTCCACTCATCTTTGTAACTCTGTTCTACAAAAGCTGTGCTCGCCCTCTGCTTCCCTTTGCCCCCCCCCCCCCCCCGCTTTACTGCTCAGCGTCATACTCCACTGCCCTCTCAATTGGCTTCCCCAGCCGCTTTTCCCGACTCAGTGTCTTTGGATATTGTAATACTAGCTTGCCTCCTCTTATGGTGCCTTCTACTCCCCCTCCCACACTTGCCTTTTCAACTTTCCCTGCTACTTTGCCTAATCCTCTTTCTGATATGCGGGATCACCTCTCTTCTCAGGTTCCTGTCTCCAAAAACAAGTTTTGTGTCTCTCGGTTCTTTGTTCTTCCACTACCCCCCCCCCCCCCCCCCCCCCCCCCCCACCCCCACCCCCCCGCCTCAACTGAGGGGAGAGTGTCCGCCTCCAATGACCCCTTGCCCTCACTGTAAGCGAGGCAGACACTGGGCTAATACCTGCCGCTCCAAAACTGATGTTCTGGGAAACCCCCTCCCTCCCCTTCTGGGAAACGGGGTGTGGGGCCAGCCCCGGGCCCCTCAGCCAGTCTCCTTCCTGCCAGCCTCGGAGAACAGCCAGGCAGGGCCACACCAAACCCTTCATCAACAGCTCCCAAACCACCCTCAGCCCTCCCTCGGGCTACCCCAGGGAGCGCAGGACTAGACCTCTGTGCCTCCTCCAATACAATATTAGATGCAGACAGAGGAGTCCAGATAATTCCTACTGGTGTTTTTGGACCCCCTCCATCCCAGACTTATTATCTTATCTTGGGCAGAGCGTCTGCCACGCTTCAAGGCATTACCATCTTTCCTTCAATTGTTGATGACTACTCTGGGGAAATTAAAGTTTTGGCCACTAGCTCCAGAGGGCCTCTCCACATCCACCAGGGACAACGCCTTGCACAGGCCCTCCCCCTCCCATTGGATACCACACTACCCTCCTTGGGCCCATCTCGGGGGAGCTTCCACCCCAAGGTCCTCAGATGTTTATTTGGTCCAGAGACTTTCACAAGAACGCCCACAACTCAAACTTAAACTCAATGGCAAAGCTTTTGAGGGCATTCTTGATTCAGGAGCAGATTCTACAGTTATTTCACAGGCCTCTTGGCCCTGTCAGCCTTCTTTAACCCACCTTCAAGGCATTGGCCAGTCCACTAACACCCTTCAAACCTCCCAATTATTAACTTGGGAGGATCCTGAGGGTAATACTGGACTTGTTAGACCATTCATTGTTCCTGGCCTTCCTATAAACTTATGGGGTCAAGATGTTTTGAGTCAAATGGGAGTCCTTATGTTTAGCCCTTCTGCGGCTGTCACCCACCAGATGTTAGACCAGGGGTTTATCCCTGGACAAGGCTTGGGCAAACACAACCAAGGGATCCCCACCCCAACTGCTGTTACACCAAAGACCTCACGCTCAGGATTAGGTTATGATTCAAATTTTTCCTAAGGACCATTGTTCCCCCTGCACACCAGGCAGATAAAACCACCTGGAAGTCAGATTCCCCTGTCTGGATCGACCAATCATCCCTCCCCCAACATAAACTCTCAGCGGCCATGCAGTTAGTGCAGGAACAATTAGATGCTGGCCACATTGAACCCTCCACCTCCCCTTGGAATACTCCCATTTTTGTGATACAAAAGAAGGGAGGCAGATGGAGATTACTCCAAGACCTCAGAGAAATTAATAAGACTATGGTCCCCTTCAGCCTGGCCTCCCCTCTCCTGTGGCAATACCTAAGGGTTACAAGATGGTTATTGATTTAAAAGATTGTTTTTTCTGTATCCCCCTACACCCAGAGGATAGGAAGTGCTTTGCCTTTAGCCTTCCCATCGTTAATTGCATTGGGCCATCTCCACGATTTCAGTGGAGGGTCCTACCTCAAGGCATGACTAATAGTCCCACCCCTTGTCAAAAGTTTGTGGCCCAGGCCATTGATCCCTTTCGTCTTAGATACCCTGAATTGTACATCATCCATTACATGGATGACATCCTTTTGGCAAGTCCTAATGAGACTACCCTGTTTAGAATTGGTCAAGAGTTGATAGCTGCCCTCCAAGACCTTGGGCTACAGATTGCTCCCGAAAAGGTCCAGCTACAGCCCCCATACTTATTCTTGGGTTTTGAACTTTATCCCTCTAAGGTCCTTTCTCAAAAAATTGAACTTAGAAAAGATTCCTTACAAACACTTAATGATTTTCAACGCCTTTTGGGAGATATAAATTGGTTACGCCCCTATTTAAAATTAACAACTGGAGAGCTTAAGCCTCTATTTGATATTCTTCAGGGAGATTCTGATCCCTCCTCCCCCCGTGTTTTAACCCCTGAGGCCACCTCTGCCCTTAAGCTTGTAGAGAAAGCCATTCAACAACAGACTATTACTTGTTATTCTCCCACCTCCCCCTTGTGGTTATTGGTTCTTCCCACTGTGTTTGCCCCCACTGGATTGTTGTGGCAGACTAAACCTTTGTATTGCCTTCATTTACCTGCCACCCCTTCTAAAGTATTACCTGTTTATCCCTCCCTAGTGGCACAAGTAATAAAAATGGGAAGAGAAACCTCCCTGAAACTTTTTGGTAAAGACCCTGATTTTGTTAGTGTTCCCTATGATGCTGCCCAAGTCCAATGGCTACTTCATACATCAGATGAATGAACCATTAATTGTATTTCATTTCAGGGAAAGATAGACAACCACTATCCCTCTGACAAACTCATACAATTCTTTGAACATCAGGCAGTGGTTTTCCCTAAAATGACTAAGAATTCCCCCATTCCTCAAGCGCCACTAGTCTTTACAGATGGATCTTCCTCTGGGGTTGCAGCCTTTAATATAAGTGGATAGGTTTTTAGGTTTCAGACCAACTTTTCCCTCCTAAGGATTTGATTCCAGTATGCAACCAGATATTGATTCTCAGTGATGTATTTTTATATACCCTGGCACCTAATGGTATATATTTTGCCTGTGCTTTTGGTTTGATTTCATATATATATATATATATATATATATATATATATATTCCCAGATTTTTATATTTTAAAGATTATTGTGTAGTTGTTACCATTCTTTCACATTTTTTTATACATGATCCAGAGTCCTTCCTTAATATTATAGATTAAGGACCCTCTCTGAGAACCAAGAGAGAACCTCTGACTGCCCTCACCTTGTCTGTTATATTAGGGATTAGTGCCATTGTTGCAGGCACGGGCATAGCTTCCTTGGTAACTTCCAATAATCACTATGCTCATCTCTAATCCCTCATTGATAAAGATTTAAATAATTTGAGGGAAGGAGTACAAGACCTCAAGGACTCTGTGGCTTCTCTTTCTGAGGTGGTGTTACAAAACAGGAGAGGACTTGACCTTGCCTTCCTTAAGGAAGGTGGTCTCTGCGTGGCACTCAAAGAAGAATGTTGCTTTTACTCTGATAAGACAGGCCTTGTTCAAAATAGCCTGGACAGGGTCAAAAAGAGTTTAGAGGAAAGGAAAAGAGCCAGAGAACAACAAGAGTCATGGTATCAAAATTGGTTCTCTACCTCTCCTTGGCTTACCACCCTGTTGCCTAGTTTATTAGGACCCTTTGTTGGTATTCTTTTGCTTCTCTCGTTTGGCCCTTGGGCTTTTAACCGTCTTACAAGTTTTGTTAAGAACCAGGTTGATTCTGTCATCAAGAAGTCAGTTGGAGTTCATTACCTTCAACTGAAGACTGAAGAAGACCCTGAAGTGATCCTGCCAGAGACTGATGCAGCTGCCAATATTCCTGCCTCTTCCTATGGCCGACCCCTAGATTTCCATGCCATCAAGAAGGGTCCCTGGTATGCTTGGCTCTGTCCTCATTTCTCTCACTAGGGAGCCTGGCCTCTCAAGGTCCCCGACAAAATTTGGCCCTTTATCAAAAAAACTTTATAGGCAGTTGCCTTTAATTTGGTCTTTGATTGTGGAGGAACCTCCTTTTGGAGAACATGTCGCCCCACAGAGAGTGGTCTGGTAAGTCAGTGACAGAGCGGAGTTGGATAAGCCTTGGCTCGCCTAAGACAGGGCTACCCCACCATGAGGGGACTGACCCAATGACGGGTAAGAGATCAAGCACCACCCTCCACCAGGCTCAGACCCCCTGTGAGACCTCGAGCCCCCAGGGGCAAGAAGAGGTTAATCGCTGCCAATAGCCACGGGCCACCAACCAATGGCCTCCTGTGGTATCTCCTATTGACAGCCCTGATCAAGGCTTGTCTCGTGCAGCTCAACCACACCACCATGAGGTTGCGACCCTACTTAGAGCCCTTCACCATTCAACAAAATATTCTAGTTTTTCCAGTCGGGATAGACCAAAGAGTGCCCTCTCCATCTAAACAGAGAAGGGGGAGATATCAGAAGCCAAGACCCTCATTCCTCACCCTCACCCCCTATTTCTCCCCACCTACAACCTCTCCCCACCTGCACAACGTCCCCTGCAGCTTGGCAACCACAAAATCCTGCCTGGCAGCTGCAGGTAGATTCAAAGCAGTGTACCGTGTCTTTTGAGAAAAGGAGTTAGATCACCAATTGTTTTAAGGCACAGGCCGAGAAGATTCTGTACTTTCCTACTATACTTTCCCACCACCTGGCCTCTCTTATCCCCTCCCCTTGTAAAGCATATTATAAAAAGGCGCCTTGTGCCCAAATATGTGACTCTTGACAAGCAACTGCTTCCTTGAGTCCTTTCTCTCTCTCACCTGTTCTTCTTTTTCAGGTTGGGGTCTCCCTCACCCTCCCACGAATTACAAGACTCTTGGGTTGGGTCACCCACTCACCCTGATGTGATCTGATCTGGCACACTGTGTCCATGTGTAGTGATGAAGTACTTTGCCTGTGAATATCTGCAAATGTTATATAAATAACAGTTAAGCATTATCAAAAAGACTCCATATGACACATAGAGTATGCAGACACTACAAAAATAATCTGCATCATTACTCCCAAACCCGACCTCGTACATGTAAAAATGAAACAAAGAGTCATTGATTTCAGCCTTTTGTACTCAAGTGTTAAATACAAACAACAGGAAATTATAACTGAGTGTATCCAAGAATGCTTAGAGAGCACAGAGGGGAAAAGGCCCAAATCACTTATTAGATGGATGGTATTACTGTTGGTATTCATTATTAAAACCTACATCAGGATTGAAAACAGAATTGTTATCTATTTTTACAGGTACCATCTGGACTCAGCAGATCCTCTCCTTGATTTATTTTGAGGCTCATCAGAACAGAACTGAAAACATACTAACAGTGGATAGAGCACCATTTTTTGAATACAATATTCACAAATTAGACTATGCCAAAATTGCCATCACCTTGAATCTTCAGTTCCCACCTTCCATATTACTTACTACCAAAAGGTCTCAAGGACAAAAAAGCCAAAGATGTCATAGAGCTTAGTCACTTATTGTACTCACAAAAATCCTTCTCTAAGTATTGTATATTAAGGTTATTTCAATATTCTGCTATTATAATGCAGCTTCTATGAACACCCTTGGATTTGTCTCCTGGGCATTCTTCCACAAACTTCCTTAGAATCCCCATCTATGAATGGAACTGCAGAGCCGCAAGTACCAGAGTATTCACCTTTGCTTCTTATGGGGAGCTGACAGAAGGCGGCTATCATCCATGCAGCCATCTTGAGCCATATACCCTGATAAGAGACTTGATTACAATAGCCTACAGCAGCTGAGTACACTCTGATAGCATCTTGTTTTAGATACCCAGGATTTTCCCTTGGGTGTGTGAGACTTAAAGGTGTGATTTAGAGCCAAGGCTGAAGGGCGTGACTTAGAGGCGTGGCTCAGAAGTGAGACATATAAAAGGTGAGAGGCAGACAGAAGAGTTCAGTACAACTTGGAGTTAGTTATTAGGCATTAGGTAGAAGACACTTGGACTAGAGAACTCAAAAAAAAACAGAATTAGGCATTAGACATTAGGCACTTAGCACTTGGAGAAAGAACTTGGAACTGGGAAAGAGACTAGCAACTGAAACTAGGATTAGGTGCTAGGAACTAGGGACTTAGAACTAAGGACTTGGAGAGAAGAAGAGAGACTGAAGAATAAATGGGAATGAGTCACACTGTGTGGTCTCCATTCTTCACATTCGACCTCACTCTCTCTCTCTCTTGCTGAACCCCAACCTGCAGATTGGAGCAGCTTGTGGCAGTGCGGGCTCTAAAAAGTTAGCCCCCAAGGCTTTTGACAGTGTGGCTTGCAACATTTTGGCCCCCAAACATGGGGTAGTTCGGGCCACAACATTTTTAGTGCCCAACGTGGGGCAGCAAGAACAAGAGATCCAGTGAGGAACTTTACTGGAAGAAGGATCCGCTGATCGATGTGGGAATCTGCACGTTGAGAAAGGTAAGTCATGTTAATGAAAATGGGGCAAGAAATAAATCAGCCTGAATTTAACTCTCTGTTTTTATTTTGCTGTTTGCTGCTCACATGTGTTAATTGTCTGTTTTTGTTTCATTGTTTGAATCTGTCTTTCATGTTCAAAATAAAAAGAAACATAAACTAGAATCTAAAATACAACCAAAGGTTGATGACAATTTGTCAGAGCCAGATTGTGCTAACCTAGAGGAAGAGGCAGCCAAACATTACTATCCTGAATGGACCTTTTCCAGCAGGCCCCCTCCCTACGTGCCTCAGCCTCCAAGTGCTCCCACAATGGAGATGATGTTTATAGATCTCATAAAGAAGTTACAAGAAAAAAAATATCTGTTCTTAAATAACAAATAGAGTTAGAAAAATAGTATCAGGACTTAATTAATCAGCTACAAAAATTAAAGACAGGGAAGATGTCTCAAGAGGTAAATTTTGAAAAATCCCCAGCTCTTTGCGTTCCTCAACCAGGAGTCAAAAGGCAATCCCTATCCCCTAGCTTAAGATTAGCCACAGATCATCCAGAGAAGGAAGACGCTGAGGCTTTCCCTGTATCTGAAACCAGAGACAATCAAGAATTTGCTTGGAGACATCACACAGGGTTTAATTTTCAAATTATTAAGGAATTAAAAAATGCCATATCTCAATATGGTGCCACTGCTCCCTTTACTCTATCAATTTTAGAGTCTGCCTTAGAGGAGTGGCTGACTCTTGGCAATTGTAATATGTTAGTGAGAGCAGTTCTTAGCGGTGGTGACTATCTTATTTGGAAATCAGAGTATCATGAGAATTGTAAAGAAACAGCTAGGAGAAACATCCAGGCAGTCAATGGTTGGTCCTTTGATGCTTTAGTAGGAGAAGGGCAATTTGCTTCTAGTGACAACCAGATGCAATATGACCCAGGCTTAATCACACAAATTCAAAATTCAGCCATGAAGGCTTGGCCTAAACTGCAGGCAAAAGGGGACCCTAGTGCGTCCCTAACAACAGTCAGACAAGGGCCTGATGAACAATTTTCTGACTTTGTTCATGGATTAATGACAGCAGCAGGGAGGATTTTTGGTAATGCAGAGGCAAAAGTAGATTATGTGAAACAACTTGCATATGAAAATGCCAATCCTGCCTGCCAAGCAGCCATTAGACCCTATAGGAAAAAGACAGACCTTACAGGGTCTGTATATATCAGACTCTGTTCTGATATAGGTCTCTCCTACCAACAGGGCTTAGCTATGGTGGCTGCCATGCAAGGACAATCAGTAAGAGATTTTTTGGCTAGTAGAAACCAAAAGGTCTCTTTTAAATGTGGCAAGCCTGATACTTTGCTAGAGATTGCAAGGCAGAAAATGAGTTAACCCAGAGACAGCCCAGAAAACAGCCTGGGCTCTGCCCACTTTGCAAACATGGAAGGCGTTGGACTAGTGAATGTAGGTCCAAAAGAAGACACACAAGGAAACACCCTTTCCCATAATCAGGGAAATGAGAACAGGGGCCAGCTCCAGGCCCCAAACCAACACAAGCCAAAACAGGCTTATGGAGCAGTCAGTTTTATACCAGCAAACAACAATCCCTTTCATAACTTAGTTGAGCAACACCAGGAAGCACAGGATTAGACCTCAGTTCTGCCACCCACATAGTATTAACCCCAGAAATGGGACCTGAGGCCTTACCAACCGAAGTGGCTTTATTAGATTCGCAATCTAACTTGGACCAGGCCATAAAGACTCATGAGTTACATCACCTTAATTCTAAAACTTTAAAAAGTATGTTTAAAATTACCAGAAAACAAGCTAGACAAATTGTTAAACAATGTCAATCATGTTTTACACTTTTACCAGTTCCTCATTTGGGTGTAAATCCAAAAGGACTGATACCAAACAGTATCTAGCAAATGGATGTTACTCATTATGATGAATTTGGCAATCAAAAATATGTACATGAATGTGTAGATACATACAATGATTTCATTTATGCAACATTACACTCTGGAGAAACAAGCAAGCATGTGATGACTCATATGCTTGCTACAATTGCTGTACTGGGTGTGCCTAAACAGACAAAGACTGACAATGTCCCAGATTATACAAACTCCAGTTTCCACCAATTCTGTGAAAAATTGGGAATACTACATAAAATGGGTATTCCACATAATCCACAGGTCCAAGGTATAGTAGAAAGGGCACATCGAACCATTAAATGTCAATTTGAAAAAATTAAAAAGGGGGAATGGTACCCTACCAAGGGATCCCCCAGAAATATCCTTTATCACACGCTCTTTATTTTAAATTTTTTTAACTTTGGATTCTGAAGGAAAATCAGCTGCAGATATGTTCTGGCATCCTGATACCAAAAAGAATTTTGCAACAGTCCTCTGGAAAGACTCATTAACTGGAATCTGGAATGGGCCAGATCCAGTGCTTATCTGGGGAAGAGGTTCTGTCTGCATATATTCCCAAACTGCAGATGCCGCACACTGGCTGCCAGAGAGACTGATTAAACAAATAGACAACAATAAACAATTCAGGGAGGAGAAACCCCCTGAGAAGCGTATTTTTTTCTTTGCAGGAAACATGAAGATGCTTCTCAATTGCCTTCAAACTGGAACAGATCAACCAGCAAACCTGATTGGGAAGTCCTCAGTGTGGAAGAAGACATCACCACCCACATCTCCAGGGTTTCTCTATTGTACTCTTGGTTCCCCAACTTATGATTTAGTGAAGAACATTGTTTAGACCCAAGAGAAAACCCACTACCACAGTTACTATAGTTGTTTTTTGGGTTTGAAATTGACTAGAGCAGGAACAGGGATTTCCTTATTTGTTTTGTTAAGATCAAAGCTATGATCAGTTCTGTATTTCTATAGATTTAGATTCTGCTATAACACATTTGTAAACAGAAGAAAAGAGGCTTATACTTTTTACTCCTCTGATAGAGGGAGTTATATGTTGCCCTTAAAAAAGAGTATTGCTGTTATACTGACTATTCAGGCATTGTTAAGTCTCTTGTCTCTCGGGTCCATGCTGTTCAACAAACTGATGGCTTTTGTATGATAGCAGATAGATGCTATTCAAATGAAACTCACACAGGTTCATTATTTCAGACTGGAAGTGGGGGTTGTAAAACCTCTGTCATCATGACTAATGAGGATTAACCCCTAACTTACAAGTTAAGCAGGATAGTCAAAGACGAGTAAGAAAACACTTCAAGACCCTTGCCTTTAAAAAGGGAGGCCTCACCATCCTAAGACAGGAGCTCAACCAATGGCTGTTGAGTATCCAAAGATGGGAAAGGGAGGCTAGGTTCATTTGTTCCAACCTAAGACATGCACAGTTTCTGTAAGTTTTCCCAGCCTTCCCTTTAAAAAAAAAAGTTTCTGAAGAAAGTAGATTTATCATTTTTTAGTTTAGTGTACAGGGATTGAGTTTTTGTCAGACTTTTAAATATGTATCAACATAGCAGCTACCAAAATGTTTCTCCAGTAAATCTTAATTTGCATACTTATAGTGAGAGTAATTATGTTTGATGTTCATTGGAAATAACTAGTTTTCATTTTGTGAAAAGGCTCTGTCATTAGTCCAACATTTTATTACATTTTTCTGTAAGTTTGCTTTATATCACTTATAGAAATCAATCTATTTCAGCTAACCCACATGGCTTTTCAGTGTTTTCATTAGCAACATTCTTCTTTGTTTTATCTATTTATTTATTCACTTTACATCTCAATGGCAGTCTCCATCCAGCCTCTCCTCCTAGTCCCACCATCACAAACACCCTCTCCTCATTCCTCTCTTCCCATCTTCAATGAGAACAAAAGGTCCCCACATGGGTACAAACCCACCCTAGCACCTCAAATCAATTAGAAACATTCTTAAATTTAGTATTATCAAACTGATTGGCTTTTAAATTTAATTTATATTTAATAAATCTTTACTTGTTTTAAAGGTAGAGATATGTTCTTTGGGTCTTAGTTTTTTCTTTCTTATCACTTCCTTCCTCTCCTTATTTATTTATTTATTTATTTATTTATTTATTTATTTATTGATAGAGTCTTGCTGTGGAGCCAAGGGTAACATGAGATCTTCCTCCTGACCTAGACTCTCAGGTTATAAAATTATGGACAGACAAGATTGTTATTTTTATGTGTGAATTTTTATACTACTTATATGTATAACCTATATTTATTTTCTGAAAAATATAAAGAAAATATGTATATTGATCTGATTTTTTTTTTGTTGTTTTTAAACTTATCTCCACCACTGCCCTCTTTGTACACCTACTACCTTCCTGGCAACTTAGCTTTCCTTTCAAGACTGTAATACAGTGTATTTTGATTGTATAAGGCAAATTAAATTTCAGTATTTAAGAGTTAGAAATAATATTATTTCTTGAGAGCTTAGATATATTCTTGGACATATGTGAAATGTCATGGAGAAAAGATGTTTATTATAATA